>BFEA01000940.1:256685-266912 GCA_003427395.1 Chara braunii | reverse complement strand
AGAGAGAGAGAGAGAGAGAGAGAGAGAGAGAGAGAGAGAGATTGGGCGGAGGCCAGGGAGACTTACCTGCAGCGCCATAGCTCCAGCTTCGTCTTGGAGGTACCTGCAGCACAGCGCCAAGTTCACAGGTTAGTACCTGGCATGTGATTTCACTGTATCAGCAGACTATGAGTGAGAGAGAGAGAGAGAGAGAGAGAGAGAGAGAGAGAGAGAGAGAGAGAGAGAGCAAGAGCTTGGTGACATTTGGATCCAGACTCGACATTGGGCTTCAGACATTTTGACGAGGGATTATTTGGGACTTGTAATGAAGACTTGGTGTTGACGACTTTCCCATCTCCCCCCTCCTCTTCTTCGTATGTTCCCCTCGTCTTCGTTTGTGCATGATCTTGGTCTGGCGCATTCTTCCTATATGTAGCGTCAGGCCTCCTTCACACCTTGTGATAAAGATGTATGTTTAGTCTGCATTGTAACATTGATTGGTTTCGTCATTGGTATTCTAGCATTCTGATGCGCTGTCTTGTACTACATGAGGGAGGTCAGCCCCGGTCAGGTCAGGACTTGTATCTAAGTCTTCCACTGCGCTATAAAGCACCATTGTTGTATGTATCAGGATGTCCACTGCTTGTTCAGATTTCCCTAACATTGGATTGTCCATTCAGTCCCTTTTTATCACATTGTGGATCCTCGGTTATATATGAACATCGCCCAACTGAGCATGTAATAGTTGGTATCGGAACACCGCACGTGAATCAGAACAACCTGATCTGATACCTATGCGGGGACTAAGTAGCTTATTAGTCTTGATTGATTGATTAGAGCACACTAGTTAGCCCCCAAATCACGATTTTCACCTCACTGCCGAAAATCGAAAATTTTCTTTTCTTGGAATTTGTTTTTTGTTGTGGAAAATCGCAATAGCGCAACACCTAAAATTTCCGTTTTCATTTTTTGCCTGAAAATTCAAAATTTCGTTGTGGGAAATCCGGAAGAACTTTTTTCTCAAAAAAATTGATTTCCTTTTGCAATTTCCTATTATTTTGAATTTTTAAAATTCGTTAAAAAAAAAATAAAAAAAAATGGGTATGGGAAATCCCTCTTGCAGTTATCATTCTCCAAACTGCACGTACTCTCATCTGAGTAATTTTTAATTTTTTTTTACTTTATTTCGGAATTCTTTTATTGGATAATCATTTGCGATCTGAAAGTTTGAATTTTTTTTTCTCATTGGTAAAATTTCGTACTTCAAGGGAATTGGGAGCCTACTGAACTTGCAAACGAGTATTTTTTTTCTCTCGAATGTTTTTGCAAAGTCCAAACTTTTCTTTTCGATTGGTGGCTCCTTATTTGGGCGATCAACCCACCCCTCCCCACCTATGTTGTTGCCCCCTTTGGTCTTCTCTATCTGTCTCCGGGTTACCCCCTGCGGCGGCATTGGTGAGTTGCCACACTAGCAGGCCACGTCAGCAGGACATGGCAGCAGTGCCATATCAGCAACTAGTCACCGCAGCAGCAGGTCACATCAGTGCATGGTGCTCACCTGCTCAAAGACAAGCTGCATGGATCAGCAGTCGAGAGAGATTACCGAGGCCTATGAGACCCGCATGCTGGACATGGTAGCACAGTTCAAGCAACGGGCAGCTGCGGCAACATCCACACGCAAGAAGGAAGATGAGGAAGCAGAGGAACAACGTCCCCTCGGTGAACAACAGTGCCATGAGGACGCAGAGGCAGCAAGGAAGGTCGCAGACCAACGCCGTCGACTACACCGAGACAAAATCCTCGAGTGCGAGGGGGACATCGAGGTGATCGCCGGCGAATGGGCAGTGGCTGCCGAAGAGGAGGGTTTCCCTCCCTGCTGTGCGTGGCCTTGCAACCACAATCGAACATGTGAGCGACTTGGTTGCCACCTGTGCAGCACAGCAAGAGGTCATCCTCTGCGTGGACACCCCGGTCCGGAAGCAGGCTCGACTTATCAACGAACTGTTTGACCGGTACGCCGGCTGGAACAGCAGCCTACAACAGCCAACCCCGCCGGACCCTCCAACTTGACGGACCGCATCAACGTCTTGGAAATCGACGTCGAGACTCTCAAGGATGGCGCTCTAGTGACAAATCAGCGGATTGACCAGCAGATTTGTGCCGCCGCAGCCAGTCCGACCGTGACCACTCGCGAGAGCATCCCAAAGTTTGACGGCCTACCGATCTTCTGCGATGCAGCGAAGACAGACCCAATTCCATGGTGGCGCCAATTCGAGTTGAAGTTGGACATTCATCACGTCAGCAACCCGAACCGACACTCATACTCCCGCTCGAGGGGCGCGTGCCAGGCATGGTTGGACAACATGTCCACGCACAACTTCATAGTCTCCGAGCTGCATACAAAGATCAGCTGGGCTGATCTCAAGGCAGCATGGCATACGTTTCAAGTGGAGTCACCCGAGCTTCAGGCAGCCGAGAATCTGCAACGGTTCTAACAGAACGACCTGCCAAGCACGGACTGGATAACCGAGTATCAACGGTTGGCATGCCCAACTTGCCGTCGATATTTGTTGCTATCAAGCGCTTCTTCATGAGGAGGAGCTGTCCGGCGTTGCAGAACGCCTTGACGCAAGTTGCGGAGATGCTCACCACAAGTCAGCAACTTTTGATAAAGCCTCGCAGATCATCGTAACGAACACCGAAGCCAAGAATTTGGGTTGTTCGTTCGCTGCAAGCTAGGCCAGGGATCAACATCGGCCGAAAGTGGCCGTGGTCGCAGCAACTACAATGACCAACCCTTCAAACGAGGCTGCCTCTTCTTACGAGGGAAACAGATTGGCAGTTGCCCAGGATGGTGGTCGTTCTGCTGGAGGGCGAGGACGCGGCAAATCGAAGACACACACCAACTCATCCCCAAGGGGCGGACCAGCGGCTCAAGAGCCTTGGACACATTACGATAGCTCGGAAGGCGTGTACCACATCCGTACTAAGTACCGATACTGCTTGTGGTGCAACAGCGCGGTGCACGACACCACAACATGCCCCACGCAAGTCAAAGGCAAAGTCCCTTCGGGAAAGTGAGCACCGCCGAGAGTAATGCGGCTGCACTCTCGACGCCTGCGGAACCGATTGCTTCACGAGCGACCTCTCTTCATTCCGAGGCACATGCGGAAGTCGACAATCCTCGCTTATATTCTTATGAGGACTATGTTGCTCGGCTCATTCCTTCGCTGGGTTCCCAAGCTCAAGGACAAGATGTGTGTGCGGCTTCTTCTCCGTCCGGCAACAACGACAATGAATCGTCTTTAAGTGGTTCTTCAAGGGATTCGACGCATGAGTTCACGCATGAGTTCAACATAGAGGTCCAAGACCGGTTGATGTCCGAGGATTTTGCATGGCTTCCTCTCCCTTCCACAGGCTGCTTGTCGGCTCTGCAATGTGCAGCATTATGCGCCCATCTCCACAGATACTTAGCCTTTTATGCACCACCATCTTCGCCAACGGATGACAAAGCTGCGGTGGAGGACATCGTTGCGTATGTTAGCAAGGTGGCCCGCGAGTTTCACCCGCAACGGTATGATGATAACAACACACCGCTCCTTTATGTCTGCATCCAAGTTGGGCAAGCTTCCTGCAGCGCTTTGCTGGATAGCGGCACGACTCGCAATTTCATCAGCCAGTCCTTTATCCAAAGGGCCGGCCTTGGCGCACAAGTTCGAAGGAAGCCAAACTCAATGGCGATTAAGTTGGCGGGCGGTCGGACGCAACAACTCCTCAATTGCTACATTGCAGCAATGCCGGTTTATTTCGCACCTCATGCATACGAACTTGTGACATTTGACGTCAGAGACACGGACTTCGACATTATTTTGGGGATGCCTTGGCTTGCAACTGCGGATCACACGGTTAACTTCCATCGGCGGATACTTATCATTCGCGACGCCTTCGACGTCGAGGTGCCGTGTACCATTCCTCTTCCGCACCCCTCGATCCGGTGCTAGGTTGTAACTGCCAAATCTTTTCGGGCCAGTTGCGCTTACGAGCGGACTGACGAGATAGACCTATGTTTTCTACGGGCCGTCGCGACGACTGAATCTTCACCTACGCATTTGTCTTCGGACCCTTGAGTGGTGCCGCTGCTTAACGAGTTCACCGACATCTTTGAGTCTCCTACCGGTGTGGTGCTGGATCGATCGATCTCCCACAAGATCGTTCTTGAGCTTGGTGTCGTGCAGCCGAAAGGATGCATCTATCGCATGAGCGAGGAAGAGTTCGTGGTTCTCGGTGCGCAACGCGATGATCTGTTGGACAAGGGCCGGATCCGCCGTAGTAGCTCACCATATGGTGCGCTAGTTCTCTTCGTGCGGAAGAAGAACAAAGATCTTCGTTTGTGCATCGACTACCGTAAACCGTCAAGAATGCGGGACCTCTTCCGCGAATTGACGACCTTCTCGAGTGTTTGGGCGACGCAAAATTCTTCTCGAAGTTGGACTTGAAGTCGGGCTATCACCAAATCTCGATACGCCTGCAAGATCGCTACAAACCCGCGTTCAAGACGCGGTATGGGCATTTTAAGTGGATTATGCCTTTTGGCCTCACTAATGCCCCAGCGACTTTTTAAGCGGCAATGACCATTGAGTTCCGTGCCATGTTGGACTGGTTCGTGCTTAGCCTAGTTTACTTAGACAACATTCTCGTCTATAGCCGGATATTGGAGGATCATCTTGAGCACCTTCGATGAGTGTTGGTGACGCTCCAGCGTGCCGAGTACAAAGCCAACCACGACAAGTGTGAATTTGTCCGGCAAGAGCTGGAATATTTGGGCCATTTTGTCACATCGGAAGGCATCAGTCCGTAGTCGGACAAGATCCAAACCATTCAAAAGTGGTCGGAGCCGAAGAACGTCACAAATGTCCATTCCTTGCTTGGCTTAGCCGGCTACTATCAACGCTTCATCAAGGGATACTCGAAAATCAAGGCTCCTTTATCCAAGCTTCAATGCGAGGACCGACCATTCGACTTCGACGACAATGCGAGGACTTCCTTTTTGGCTCTCAAAGTCGCATTGCTATCTGCGAAGGTGTTGCGCATCTACGATCCGTTTTTGCCGACACGTGTCAGTACCGATGCGTCCGACTATGGCATTGGTGTCATCCTCGAGCAACATGATGCCGTGGACTAACACCCGATCGAGTACTTTAGCAATAAAATGTCTGTCGTGCACTCGATCGACGACGCACAGAAGAAGGAATTATTGGCCTTCGTACATGCGCTCAAGGGCTGGCGGCATTTTCTTCTCGGTTGACGACAGTTTCGATGGGTAATGGATAACAATTCATTGGTCTTCTACAAGACCCAAGACACGGTCAATAGCACCATCGCCTGTTGCATGGCCTTCATCGACCACTTTGACTTTTTTCCGGACCACATTCCGGGCAAGTCAAACCGTTTTGTTGATGTCTTTTCACGGCGTCCGGATCATTATACCGCAGTCTATTCGACCTTCGAGATCGGCGACGACCTGCGCGACAGCTTCATCCGCAGCTACCAAACCTACCCCGAGTTTCTCGACAAGCACGCGAATTGCTCCTCTCCTAATCCGGCGCCTTCTCACTACCGGATCTAAGAGGGGTACTTGCTTGTCCACACGCGGGGGAAAAACCTTCTTTTCGTACCAAGTGACTCTCACTTGCGTACTCGGCTTCTTGGTGAGTTCCACGACGCTCCCGCCACCGGACACTTTGGAGTCAATCGTACGATTGACCGACTCCGATAGCGCTTTAAGTGGCCTGGTGTCGGGACTGGTGGGTCCCGAATAACATCCCATTACTCTAGAGACTGTATATAGCCAGATTGTGCACCATAGAGAAATATGGAGTAAGGAGGAAAGAGAGAGAAAAAACAAAGGATTAGGCCGCAAGAGGGAGTGATGCCTTGGGGTGAGAACTACAGGAGGAAAAAAACCAACACTGCAAGCGAGAAAGCGCAAGAATAGGGGCACATAGAACATCGCATGGGGCCAGGAGGGCCGTTGGAATTCAACAAGATTAAGGCCAAGGGGTCATTGGACCGGCAAACACGACACAACAGCGATAAAGGAATGAGGAGTCAAGAGATGGACGGCCCCGAAGGCCGTCGGAAGCTAGAGAATAAGGGCCCAACATGGGGGGGACACCTACGACACCTATGGGAGCCTTGAGTTGAAGGCCCCGCGACCGAAGGGACCGGCGCGTGTGAAGCGCAAAAAAGACAAGGGAGAGGGGTCACCGTGGGGCGGAAAACGCCCCAGGAACGTGGGACACGTTGGGGAAAGGCACCCGGGGCCACGCGAGACTAAGTAAAAATAATGGCATCCGGAAAAAAATTTGTCGGGGACCATCGTCGGGAGTAAGTGTCGGGAACCACCGGCGGGACTAAGTGTCGAGGACCACCAGCGGGACTAAGTGTCGAGGACCGTCGGCGGGACTAAGTGTCGGGGACCATCGACGGAAAATTGGCGGGGACATATGAAGGTCTCAAGAGGAAACGACGGCACCACATATGGGAAAAATAATTAAGACAAGGTGCACTAAGATCAAAATCTTGTTGGCCAAACGCGGGAGTAAGTGTTGGGGACCATCGACGGGAAATTAGCGGGGACATTTGAAGGTCTCAAGAGGAAATGGCGGCACCACATGTGGAGAAAATAATTAAGACAAGGTGCAGTAAGATCAAGATCTTGACGACCAAAAATATTAGCACCGCTAGCGGTAGCAAACGGGAAGGTCGAAAGGAAAAGAAAAAGCAAAGAAACATGGAATGGGAGGCATGGGAACAATCTGAAAAATCTCGGATCAGCCTCCCTCAAGAAAATGAAATTAAAAGAGACCCCATGAAAAAAATAGGCCTTCGGGAGAAAATCGGAGTAGGAGGGGGGGGCATTGTGGGAGAGAATTAGAGGTAAAAGGAATCTCCCATAGCCATGGGAAGGCCATTATTGCAGTCCGAGATATAACAGACTGCACCTTGGGCATAGGAAGGGCCAAAACTAAGAGGAAGGGCCTAGAAAAGAGCCTTAACAGCCACATAACACTTGACATGCTAGAGAAAAAGAAAGAAAAAAAAATAAAATGTAGGAGAATAAGACAAAAAGAGTGAGAGGGAGTGAGTGAGTTCGCTGTCAATAAGGGACTGCCACAAGTAGGGAGGGGCAAGTCCCTACTATCCAAGAAAGGAGGAAAAAAAAAAAAAAAAAAAAAGAGAAAAGGCCGTAACGGTAAAAAATGGTTACTTGGGGAGATACATCCGTGACCAGGTTCATTTTGGAATATGGCAATTACAAAGGACTTTGTATTTTTTTAATTCTTGCAGAGAAAATCAAAGAAAATCAAGGTCCTATGCAACCGAAAAATAACTGATTACATGGGGGAGGAGAAACATGTGTTTTAGCTACATCTGGAGCCAAAATTGACTCCGGATGTATTTGGGAGTTTACCGTTTCTTTTTCTTTCAAGTAAGGGCTAGTTGTGAGGCATTGGGGCTAGGGAATTGACCCCTATTGCAGTCCGAGCCCCAATTCCCCACAACTAAAACATGGGAAGGGAAAACACATGTTTTAGGCGCATCCGAAACCAATATTGAGCCCGGATGCACTTAGAAATTAAACGCTTCATTTTTTTTTTTAGCATGGGGCAAGTTGTGGGGCTGTGGGACTAGGAAAATGACCATGATTGCAGTCCGAGAAATAACGAACTGCATGGGGATGCCTAGGCTAAGGGAAAATGAGCCACGGCAAGGCCGAAAAGCTAGAAATGAGCAACTTTGGCATGAGGCAAGTGGAAACGGTAAACGGCAACCGTGAGATGAGATTTCATGGCCTAGAAAAATCGGCACACAAGTGGCACCTAAGGGAGAGATGTTGGGGCCACCAAGGGCAAGGGGGTCCAAAAATAAAAATGGGACACCATCTGGGATGTTGTCGGTAATCAAGTGGGCCCAAATAATAAAAGTCGAAAAATGGGGTACGCGCTGGCGGGACCACCGACGGGACAAGAGAACGGAACTAGTACGGAGGGAAGTGGCAGGGACTTGGGATGTCCCAAGGGAACCGTGGGCGAACATAAGAAATAATTGCGCAAGCGAACGACACCGTCGAGAGCAAAGATCTAGACAGTGGAAAATATTAGCACCACTAGCACTAGTGGGGGTAAGTGGGAGAGTCGTGAAAGAAAAGAGAATGAAATAATGATGTTGGGAGGGCTGCCCAGCAGTCCGAGATATCTCGGACTAGTTAGGCATGAGAAAATAGAACCTCAAAAAACTCAACATGAGAAAAAGGTTGTCCTTAGAAAATCGCAGCAAAAGTGGCTCAAAATTGGACTAACGGAGGTAAAATGGAGCCCCCTAGGAGCATGGGGGGTGCCACTATTGTAATCCGAGATATAACGGCCAAGTACCAGCCATGAACCTGACCATGAATGCGGCCCCAAGACCTAGAAAGAGGTGCACAACAGTTTGACACTTGTCACAACTGAAATGAAAGAAAAAGAAGGAAAAATGAGAGAAAATTGAGGGAGAATGAGACAAAAGGGGAGAAAAGAGTGGAGGAGAATGTGCTGGCCTATTGTGACCTGCGTAGTGGGGACTGGCAGGTCTCAACTGTGACCTCATCCCTCCTAGAATGAGGGAGGGCAATCCGGATTGCAGAGGGGCCATATCTCCACATATCTGAATTAAAAAGAAGAAAATAAGAAAAACTGCAAAAGAGAAATGGTCGGTTTTCTTTTGGATCATGGATCTGAGATCAGATCTCATGCTGGAGAGGAACTAGCCGTTTTTTGTGGACCAGCTCAAAACGGTTAGCTCCGGAATGAAATGGCAGCCCAAAATGGAAAAAAACAAAAGAGGGAAAGAGACAAAACTATGCATTTGGCCCAAAAAGAGAGCCAGATGCACCAAAAATTAAAAAATTGGACTTGGGGGCTCAAATTTGAAGCAAGGGCTACTTGGGGGTGGCACAAAATATTGTTGGCATTGGATCTCAGCCAGATCCAAAGCTGAGAATGCACCGTTGCGTGGAAAAATATCTCGGCTTACCCAAAATGGGGTAGAAACTGAAAAAATCGAGAAAAATGTTCACTAGGTCTTTTTCTCTCAAGTAAAGTCGCCTCTTGGGCATTAGGACCCAAGGGGGTAGCATTTTGGAAGTGGTAAAGAGGCCGAAGGAGCCAAGAGGCAATCCGAGTTGGTACCAACCACTCAGACTGCATGTACATGGCCAAAATGAGGTCGGGTACCTCCGGAAGGGCCCAGTGGGGGAAGTTTGTCTTGGGGGTACTCGGTTCACCTCAAGGCACATGGGGAGGCCCATGGGCTGGCCGGACTGCTGGTTTCAGCCCACATAAGCTGGGAATTTCGTCCGCCTCATTCAGAATTGCCTAAGGAGTGCCCATGCTGCCCAATTGAGTTCATAGGAGCACTATTTCACTTGGAGAGAGGAGAGGGGAACCCATGCCAGTTTGGGAGCTTGGTGGAGGCAATGAGCTAGGAAGAGGAGCTGTAGAGGCTAGTGGTACTAAGGCTGGCACTAGGGAGGTGATCCGCCATAGCCCCCAGGATGTGAGGGAGAGAGAAAGGCTAGAGAGAGTCTCATTAACCTTCTTAGAGGGAGGACTCCATAGCCATGGTGATAGGAGTTTGTGGCAACGTGGGAGAAGGTAAGAGAGGAATTAGAGGGGCTTGAAGAAGAAGGGAGCCATAACCAAGAAGGTGTTTGAGCAAGGAGGAAGAAGCCTCCTCAAGATTGAGACTCCATCTCCAAGGCACCAACAAGGTGAGTGGAAGGAAGAAGAGTCTCCTTCTCCCTCTTCTTCTTCTTCTTCTTTTTCTTCCTCTTCTACTTCTTCTTCTTCCTCCCTCTTCTTCTTTTTCTTCTTCCTCTTCCTTCTTCTTCTTCTTCCTCTTCTCCATTTTTCTTCCTCTTCTTCTTCTTCTTCTTCTTCATCTTCTTCTTCTTCTCCTTTTTCTTTTATCTTTCTTTCTCTTCTTCTTATTCCATTCTCCCCTTCCTTTCTTATTCCTCTTCTTCTTCTTCATCTCCTCCTTCTTCTCCCTCTTCTTTTTCCCTTTGGTCTACTTTATCTCTTGCTTTTTACTCACATGCTAATAGGAGATACTCCGATTCTTCCATGGATGATCTCTTGCTCAAATCTTGTGATTTGGTCTAGTGTAGATTTTGCTTTTCACTCTCATGCTAATAGGAGATGCTCC
>BFEA01000940.1:230613-241348 GCA_003427395.1 Chara braunii | reverse complement strand
CCCCTGCACAAGAATGACACGCATAGTCGAGAAATGGTCCCAAAAAAAAAAAAAAAAGTTGAGATATATGCCTTTTTTTTTTGGAGGACGGGGGGGAGAGAGAAGGAGACAAAAGCTCCAATCTATTCGCGGGGACTATCACATGCTGAGAACCGGGCTCAGCGTCCCTTTGAAATACAACTGAGAAAATGTAACACGTTTGAAAGTTCCGGGGCCATTACCCGGCCTTGGCTAGGAAAACAACTAGTCGATTACCAAACCTGCAATAACCTATAAGACACAACTTTTAAAAACAACTGCAGTTCTCAGAAAAAACTGCCTATGATCTACCCAACCGCAATCCAAACCTGGAAACAGAAGATTCTTACTAAAACCTCCTACTATTTACACCTCCCCTTCAACAAGCGAAAAAATGTTAAGTCCAAGCATTTAGTCCTCGTACCAGAACTCAGCTGATCTCATACCCCCCGATGTTAGGGTTACAGAGTAACATAAACTTCCCCAGTACCGACCAGCCTGGTTCAGACGGCAAAGAGTGCCTTCCTCCCTTGACACTCTCGATTAGCCACACGCCCCTAAGTTACAGGGAAAAACCCCCGGCATCAGCTACGTCGGACAAACTGGTTATGCCTTCCTCCCTCAACATAACTCCACAGACCTCTTGCTCCCCCAGGTTACAGAGCAAAAGCTCCAGCACGGGTCTGCGTCGTCCCAGCTTTGTCCTTCTGACCTACTTACTTAGACAAACGTCCCTTCCCATGTTGAACCCCCCGTGCTTCCTCCCATCTCCCCTGAAAGATGTGGGTAGAGCGGAATGCCCTTTTGGGCCGAAATCTTTGTGTTGTGCCCCAGTCAGGCGGGTGTCTAACTTTGCAATCTGGACCTCCCCGTTTGGGCCTTGGCGCTTTTGCAATAGCGCCTAGGAGAAGTTGGCAAGTACTGGGACATTTTGCAAAGTTGGACGGTACCAGCTAGGGGTATATTGCAAAGATGGGGGTCCAATGGACTACAGGGGTATTTCACAAAATATTTTTTGTCAGAGGGGCATTCCGCTCTACCCACATCTTTTAGGGGCATTTTGGCATATATCTCAACTTATGGGGGCATTTTGCAAGTTATCCCAAAGATAAATAAAATAAAATAGAAATTCCATGATCAAGCTGTCAATGCCACATCTGCTGCAGTCGTACGGGACGTCTGTTGAAATGACCCTGTTTTAAAGTTTTTCGAACTTTTTGGTGCGGATCGTGGCTGTTTTGGAGCGGACATGGATGCTCCCACCTGCAAGTTGCAGGTGGTGGATGCACACTCTTCAACACAAAGTTTCTCCTTGTTCTGTTTTTTTTTTTTTTTTAAATACATGCATTGGTACAGATCGTGGCTGTTCTGGAGCAGATATGGATGCTCCCACCTGCGAGCTGCCACTCCTCTTCAACACAAACTTTGTCCTGTCTTTTTTGGGCTGCGCCACCATGCTTTCAGGGATAATTGGTGGAACACTGGAAAGCATCCATGGCGCGCCCAAACTTGTCCCATTTGGCAAGAACGACCTACCAGCAAATGAATCTGGTGCAGATGCAGCGCCAGGTCCATGATCCGGTAGGAAGGGGCCGAACGGTCCGGTCCCAATCTTGGCCTTAAGATTTTAACATCCGACGGCCTGTGTACTCTGTGGGCTCTGCTTGCCGAACGGAAAAAGTTTGGGCACGCGAAACTAAAAAGGTTTCTGCGTGGGCTCTTTCCACGAACTATCCCATGCTTTCAGGCTGTTTTTGTACTTAACACATATGGTGGAAATGCGTTGCCTTCTTTCTCTTTTTCTCTGACAGTGTTTGTTTTTTAATTCATGCATTGGTGCAGATCGTGGCTGTTTTGGAGCAGATATGGGAACCGCCGGGCCGAAGGAAGAAAATCGCCGGGGTTGCTGAACCATTGAGGAAGACCGCTGCGCCGAGTTGCGGAAGAGCGGCCATAGCTGCCGCACTGAAAAAGGAAGAAAGGACGATAACGAAGAGGAAGGGGAGGGGGGGGAGAGAGAGAGAGAGAGAGAGAAGATGTTTGTGCAGTGAAGAAGAAAGTGGAAGCCATAACCGCCGAGCTCGGACCTTATGAAGAAGAAGGAGACCGGAGGTGACGAAGAAGAAGAGAGAAAGGAAGGAGGGAGAGACGAAGGAGAAAGAGGAAGCCATAGCCAAGGTTGGGCGAAGAAGAAGAGGAAAGGGGGAAAGAGAGAGGTTGAAGAAGAAGAACGGTCGGCAGCCATAGCCGGGAGGTTGAAGAAGTCAACCGGCAAATTTTGACCGGAGGCTTTACCAAGTTGACCGGCATTGACCAAGGCCATTGACCGAAGACATTGACCAAGGCCAGAGAGAGGGAGGTGAAGATGTTAACTGAATGGGTGGCCAATCTGGTCCTGGGAGAAGAAGAAGAGGTTATGTTGCTTGTTCCCCAAGCAGAAAGGGAGGCGTTCGTAAGAGAGTTGGAAGCGGAGGAGGACCCCTTGCGCCGACAGGCCAAAGACGAGGAGAAGAGATTGGAGTGGAAGTTGCGCCTTGTGAGGGAGAGAAGATGGCGATTGGAGGCGGTACACAGGATGGAGAGGGAGTTAAGGGCTGTTGAAGAGCGAATGGGACAATTGCGAGCAGAGGCAGATCTTCATAGGAAAATAGAGCTCCTGTCCCATATCATGGATGTGATCTTGAAAGTTCAGCAGGAGCAGCTGCGCTATCTGAGAGGTCAGGACATTGCTTTGCAATCCATGCGCATGGGGTTCAAAAACAGTGCACGAGAGATAATGATGCATGTGGGCGCAGAAGTGCGCGCTGCATTAGAAAACACCGAGAGATTTTGCACAGGCATCATAGAAGGCGCCAAGATAGCAACCCCCAAAGAAGAGGAGGCGCGGCCACGTCAAGAGCGCGTTAAGGTCAAGTTCCCTGAATCCTATAGTGGGAAGAAGGCAGAGGATTTTGATAATTGGGAAGCCAATATCAAATCCTACTTGCACCTCCAGGATATCACACCTGAGAACCATGTTCTCGTGGCCTTTTATGCATTGAAGGAAGAAGCGGCCAGCTTTGCTAGGTCGATTGCACGTGCCGCCAAATGTGACAACGATATGGTCACATACTCTTCGATTACTAACTTAAGTGATTTTTTGTCTGCCCTCCGTGAACGATTTACAGATGTCACTAGAGGTCTCAAGGCGTCTGACAAGTTACAGACTATCCACATGCGACAGTGGAGTGCAGGAGCACTCAAGGCCACCATGGATTAACTTGTCGCTGGTCCTGTCTTGCGTTGAAGTATTCTTGGGGGCCTTAGAATTTAGGCTGGCAGGAGTGAAACGGTTTTCACCTATTACGGTAGAAGATGCAGTCCCCAGGGCTCGATCCCTATACCTCCCCTTTACCCATGTACAGTACCCGTTGACCCGTGTGTGTTTGAACCCGCGACCTGTGTTTTGAAAGTCGTATGTTCAGCTGTTGTATGTAGTGCGGTTGTCGGGTCTTGAACCGTAGGTCTGAGTTTTAGAGGTCTTAGTAGTAGTGTAGGTCGTAGCTGCTACAGTCCCGAAAGGTCAACCTTACGACCTTCCGGAACTTCCAGAAGTGGCCTTTCGTGAGTAGTAGGAGTCAGTCCGCGTCTGAGTCAGCAGGGGGCAGTCCTAGCACAGTCAGCAAAGGGCAGTCCTATTCCTAACTAGCCCAGTCAGCGGTACCCGGTCCCAAGGTGCACTTTGTCCAGTCAGCAAGTACTATGTGGGACTGTGCACACCCCGGGCCCCGTGGTCAAAGGGAAGACCTACGACAATCCGAAGTATAAATAAAGAGGCAGTGTCAAGTCATTCATTCATTCTGCCTGTGAGCCATGCGGAAGTGCTGTCTGTGTGTCTTGTGTACGAAGGTCTGCAGGTGCCTGAAGGAGAAGTGGGCTAAGAGGAGGAAGACGCGGCCATAGCCATGAGGTAGCCAGTAGGAGGAAGAAGAAGGCAGCCATAGCTGCCGTAGGTTAGTGGTAGAGAGTTAGTCTGTGTGTAGTGTGTGTGGGGGGGACATCCAGGGTGATCCTAGAGTGAGTGTGTGTGTGTGTGTGCAAACAAGTTGCTGGGGAATACAGTTGATCGGTTGGGAATCTTTGTCTGGTGTTGGCGCCATAGCCGTTCAAGACAAGTTTGAATCTGAGCTGTGTTCCTGGCTACATTTATCTCTGGGCTTTCTGTGGGCGCTGTTGCGCCAGGTGTGACCGTCATCTGTTTGCATGCATGCTGAGCTTAAGGAAGACAAGTCTGATTGCATATTTAGCATTGGAGGGCTTCTCTCTCAGGCTTACGAGAGACCGTACTCCTAACGGAGAAAGGAAAGATGAGTGACAGAGGGGCCATCCTGTGTCCCTCCTTGTCACAGCCGGTGGAGGAGGAGGATGAAAAACATGAGCTCTTGTCTTCGGTCGGGTCAATTGTTAGCCGTCCAGTATTGTTTGATGTCACATTTGTATGCAAACATGGAAGAGAGGTGCAGGCAAATAGAGCATTGTTAGCAAGTAGGAGTGAGTACTTCTCCAAACTTCTGTACGGGGATATGAAGGAGAGTTCGATGGACAGAATACCTCTCCCTGATGAGACGGCAGACAGTCTTCAGATTGTGATCGGTTATCTCCATGCCCATAGCTTCACGTGGAAGAGCCGCACTTGCTGGAATGAAATGGTGGAGGTGTACTGCCTGGCAGCGCAGTACCAGGTCGATCTCCTCTGCCAGAGGATCTTATTCATGGTGCAAACTCTTGTTTATGCATGTGAATTTGGATGTCTGCTCAATGTGGCGATCCCAAGGCATGCCAAGGAGTTGCTGAGGGCTGTAGTCAAAGTAATGAACAAAGTTGTGGTATTCTATTCGACGTCATTCCGGGGATGCAGCAAAGAGAGCATCGAATACTGACTCAAAAAGGTGTGATTCCATCCAAATATAGCGGAGACAATGGTGGCCGAGGCTGTTCTCTCTGCAGCATCCAACAACGGCAGTGTTGCTGATGAGGGAGAGACTTCAGAGGATCCATCTGTTGTGGGGGGTTCTACCGCTGACGGGTCTGGTGCCTCTTCCACAGTAAATGTGCCAAATTGTTCAGGAGGTGAGAAAAACTGCGATGAAGTCGCAGAAGTGTCCCTCTCGAGGGACGACCTGCAAGAAATATTGGAATGTTTTGCGGCCAGAAGTGCTCACCGCAGTTCACAGAGCACAGTCCATATTCTTCTCAAGAGGACTGTCGACTAATTCGTTGTTCACTGTACCGTGGCGTTCTCTAAATCCCAGGGTGTCATTTGCACCAGTGAAATCACCGGGGGGTGCGATTTGCAGTGCTTATGCTGAGGTCTCACCGCCATCTCTATGGAGCTGTGATCCCAAACCCAGCTGTATAACTGTACAGCATCTACCACACCAAGTGCAGCGCATAAGTGAAGATAATGTGACCAATGTAATACTGCCGTTACCGCTTGACAGTGGAGTGCATATATGGAGGGTCTGAGCAACACATTGGATGATCGTTTTGGTGCCAGCGTTGTTTTGCCGACTGAACCAGACAAATCTGGTAAGCGAAAAGTGATGGACTGCTGGCTCTTCTATGGTGGCTTCAAAAAGAATTGGCGTACAAGATGCGCATTGTCACAAAATTTTCTTTCCCACTCTTTGGATGCTGTGTTTGTGATATTGGACATGATGGAGCGATCACTGACTTTTGCCAATACTCTAAAGCAGTACCTCAATCACAAGGGAGAATATCCTGTTGCCTTTACTGATCTTCCATGTGATGCGCCACTATACCCGGCTGTGTGTATGGAGGAACCCGGTTCTGTTGAGAAAGAGTGGATTCAAAGTTCTCCACGTGCACAGTCAGTCCGTCCACTCCAAGCTCAAGATTCATATGTTTCCCAATCTTCTTCGGGCCCTACTCTCTGGCCTTTCGCCTGACAGTGTGTCCTTTCCTTCTAGGTATCAAAAGATGCAGGACCCCACAGTGAAGTCATCAGGTTATCTGCGCCCATTGACTGCTTGGATGTGTCTGGCCAACCACCCTGTATGATTCTGGTAAATGGAGCACATCATTGTTGAGCTGCAGACAGTCAATCTTTCGTAGGTGTTTGTCGGGAAAAATATTCGCAGATGTACTATATCTGATGCATACACTACAGACTCATGTGAATGTGTGTGTGTGTGTGTGTGTGTGTGTGCGCGCGCGCGCGTGAGAGAGAGAGAGAGAGAGAGAGAGAGAGAGAGAGAGAGAGAGAGAGAGAGAGAGAGAGAGAGAGAAACAAACAGACAGACAGACAGATAGAGCAACCTACTCGGATATCCCTTTCAGGAACCACCATGGAGGATCCTAGAGAAGTGTGCATATCTTGAAATGCTCACCTTCATGGAGTTTTTTCTGAGTTGGAAAGGCATTATGGATGGCCGTGCTGACCATGGAGTTGAAGGGGGCACAGCAGCGAAAACGAGGTGAGCAATTGCGAGGAGTTGACATCTTGGTGAGGCAGCGCCCATGCAGGTGTACTTGATCGTTCACGGTGCAGAGGCGGCATAGATCTATCCCGATACTGACGACATAAGCATCTCAATTCCTCGGCGAGACTATCCCCGCAGTGACTGTGAAACAATATTGGGAGTGTACAGTTGGTTTGCACTTCATGTACAATGTAAAATCCTAAAATGCTGGAGTGTTTTAACTCAGTTGTATGGAGCAGATATCTGGTGAAGTGTTCACGCTATCTCAATGGAGTTGGGAAGTAATCTGTCATGTGGAATGGGGGTGTTAAAATGAAGGAAGCAATCAGCATCCTAAGTGTGAAGTACTATACGATGAGGCGGAGTTGAGCGACTGTAGGTTCTTCAAAGGGAGTGGGTATGTGAAAGAAGCGAAGACTGGGCTTGCTTGCTTCTTGAAAGCAAACATCAATATTGGTAAAGAGTCATGTGATTTCAAACAACCCTTGGGGAGGGGATGTACATCATGGACTCCGGCTGAGCGAATTCCATCTACAAGTAAGCAATCACCAACCTCACGAAGGGATCCAACTTTCTTGGTACTAGGCAAAAGATCACAGTGAACGAGTGTCTGGTACCAATCCAGTTTCTTGGAACTACTAGGGGAAAGATCATAGTGGGGACCACCACGTAGAGGGGACAGCTTCTGCGGTACTAAGTGGTGGTTGTGGTCCTTGTAGAAGAACGGTTTGGGCATTACCAATGGTTCGGGCCAGTGGCCACGCAGGTGGCATTCACGAGGTCGCGGGTTCAATTCCCAATGGCCATCTGCTGCCAGTGCAGCGTGCTCGCTGCTCACCAGCTGAGATAATTGGCTTTCCCCCCCTTATTAGTCGGTCTTGGTAGGGTCCTGGGTTCACTTGGAGGCCCTCGCCCCTGCCATTCCTCGCTGGGGTTAGCTTCTAGGTTTGGTAGATCTTGGGTGTTCCCTCTACCCAGTAGATCTCGGCTTCTCCTTCTTGGTATACTTAGGCATATAGGTAGGTAGTGTGAGGTATACTTGAGTGAGAAAAACACAAGAAGGAAAAAAAAGGACGTGAACGGTTTCTAGCAGGTGCAGCTCCCCACCAATAGACAGGAGTCACCTAGGGGATTGGTACCCGGGGTCCCTCTTATCACTGCGGGCAACACCTCCCCTGGTGTTATATATATTTTATATATATATATGATGATATATATATATATATATAAGATTTGGGGCATTGGTCGGCAATCAGGACGAGAACGGCATATGCGCCGAACAGTGAGCTGTGACATGCAATGCCACAAAGGTGGACCGCCTGCAGTGGACGCCATATTACTGCCGCCATGGCAATCAGGGGTAGGCTTGAAGAATCGGGTTATGGGTCATGGCGGCAGAATGAGGCGGGCCTGAAAGGGCAGCGCAAAGGTTGCAGTGGACTGCATATTACTTGCCAATGGGCCTTTTCTTGCCGGTGTTTTTTCACAGAAAGAAATGATCGTGCATGTGACGGAAAGCGTTTGAGCAGCGTATACGTATAATATGTGGTGTGGTCTCGGCGAGAGCACAGGGCAGTTCTGGGTTTACTATAGGGGCAGTGAAAGCCTACTTTCATGCAAAACCTGACTATCGTTGTGCAAGAAGATGTGAAAAGGAGGGCCCGGGCCAGAGGAAAGTGAAACTTCGGTGGTTGGAGCGAGGGAACCCTTAAGGGGGGATGTCCTTACTGTTACTCAAGAAACAGGTGCCTGTGTTTGGGCCATTCGCGCAACGACACGAAGGAGCCCCATGGGGATATTGAGACTGGAAATGCAGATGCTGAATGGACAACACACAGAACAGAGGTGGCATTTACAAATATGGAGTTGGCAATAGGATACATGTCAGTCTTTCTTCTGTGAGTTCTGCGCTGTTGTAAATGGACGCAATTGATGTGTTTCCCTTTTTTCAAGTGCGGCAACCAGTTTGTGATGCTGTGTATCAGGCTATCAGCTCTGGTTGGGGGGAAAAAAAAGCCAGGCACTTATGGTTCTGGCGCCATGAAGAAAAACATAAAAAAGGTAAAGAATTGAAGATGAATTCTGAGTGTCTGAACATTTGGGATGCCGTACATTTTTCCTGAGTATGGTAGGGGCAAGCAGCTGAGACGGTGCTGCTGTGTAACAGTATATAGGGATTAACAAAGGGAAAAAAAAATAAAAAGGGATTACGCAATAGTGGCGGTGGAGCAAAGCGGGACATTTGAGTGTATAATAATATATACAGTTTTCTTGAGTGTGATAGGGGTGATCAACTGCGGGTTTGTGATGTGTCAGCATTGGTATTAGGAACTAGTTAGTTAAAGAATTGAAGATGACTTTTGAGTGTAGGTTTAGGCCCTTTAGGGTGTTAGGGTTTAGGGTTTAAGTTTTAGGGATTGGGGATTAGGAGTACATCTCTGCTGAGTATGTATGGGTGAGCAGCCGAGACGTTGCTGCTTGGTAACGGTATAGATGATATGCAACAGTGGCAAGGGAGGCGAATGGGAGGTTGTTTGAGTGTATATACAGTTAGGATACCGTAGTTTTTTTCTTGAGTGTGCAATTGAGAAAAAAAAAAACCGGAGTTTTTTTTCTCGAGTGTGATAGGGCGTATCAACTGTGCCGTTGGCGATTTCCCCACCTCTTACCCCTCCCCTTTATCCTTGGACCTACCTACCTGTGCCCCCACCTGCTGTTTCTCTTCTTCGCCAACTCTCTGCTTGCTGGTGGTAAGTAACTGGACTGGAGTCCCCCAGAACAGAATGTGTCTATGTGTGTGTGTGTGTGTGTGTGAAAAGGGAAAAAAAGGAACAAATGAAGTTTCGTTGGATGCCTGCGGATTGCTTGCCAAATGTTTGCTGAATCCTAGCTGAATGCTCAGGAGGCATCTGCAGCAATGTAGAGTTTGGGACTGTTGATGATCTGCAAAATCGGTGCTGTAATGATGCATCATATAGTTTGTGATGGAAACCTCTGTAGATTTCAAATTCCAATGTATGACGGGGGGGGGGGGGGGGGGGGGGGGGGGTGGTTGGATTTCAATGTATGAGTTTCGTCAGCAGCAGATTGTGAACGATATGGGTGATACAGCATGCCAGGACCTCCGGAGGACAGCGGCCAACAACAGACTAAGGGAGTTCACAGCTCCCTCGCATCAGCAGCAGATTGTGAAGGATCCGGGGGATGCAGCACGCCAGGCATCTCTGGAGAACAATGGGGAGAAAGGAGGTATTGGCCCTGGCAGGTGAAAACTGGAGGGAAGTTGGGGAGCCCTGTCCCTCTGGAAGCAGGGGCCAGAGGGGTGGACCCACCGGAGACTGTCCAGTAGTGGTGGCAACTCTGCCCAGGCCGGAGAGGAAAAGCAGGGGAGCGCCTAACTGGAAGTTCTGATAGGAGGCTACGTAGGCAAGGTCACTGTGCAAACCCGTCTTCCCCCGAACATAACGCATATGCGTTGTATTCGAGTTTTCAAAAAATTCAAAAAATAATTTAAAATTTTGAATAGAACGCACATGCGTTGTATCCCTACACTTATAGCAATCGCTATTTGGCACGCAACATTTGCCCGATCTGGGCCGCCCGCGGCCTACTGGCCGACGGCCTGGATTTCTGCGCGAGCTTCGTGGCGGTTGTGTCACCAGAGGCCACAATCTTAAGACTTTAAGACTTTAAGACTAAGATCGCGCGGCGATCCAGACCGTCCGCTCTGCCGGACGGCCTGGATCGATGGGCGATCTTAAAGTCTTAAGATCGTGCGGAAATAGGGCCGTTTGCCGGTAGGGCCGTGGGCAGCCCGGATCGGCACGCCCGTTGAGAAGAGGGCCCGTTGCGGGGCGGCACCATGGCCCTGTTCGCGTTGAACGAGGGCTGTCCAACTTTGCGCAGCGACTGCCCTACGTGACAAACTACTACCGTACCCGACAAACTACTGCCCTACGCGACAGAATTCCCTACGTCACAAGCTGCCCTACGTACGTCGTTCTTGGTACTTTGTGCCCTACGGTCTTGCCTACGCAACCCACTGACTTGCCTACGCCCACGTAGGCGACCTACGCTACCTAGGCGACCAATGCTACCTAGGCAACCTGCACTACCTAGGCGACCTACCTGCAGCCTACATGATCCATGCAACCTGCCTACGGCCTGCCTACCGTAACACTCTCTCTCTCTCTCTCTCTCTCTCTCTCTCTCTCTCTCTCTCTCTCTCTCTCTCT
>BFEA01000940.1:200672-211907 GCA_003427395.1 Chara braunii | reverse complement strand
GCAAACCCGCCCCCATCCCCCCATGTGTCAGAACCCCCCCGGGAAGGCCGCCGAAACGGCTCGTACGGCCATACATACGGCCCGTACGACCGCCTCGGGCCCTGTACGTACGGTCGTATGGGTCGTACGGATGCCCCGTATTCATACGGGGTGTTACACAGCGCTAAGGCGCGCGTAATTACTAATTCCTAATTAAAATGAAACTTTACACAACTTGCAAGAATAATTTCAAGAGTTGCAAAATGAAGGAAAACCCAACAAATCAAATTAGTCGACGCAAGTCATCCATCAAACCATATCAAGGACAAACAATGGAGAGTTACGTTGGAATCCGAAAAGCATGACCGAAAACATAGTGTACGACCCCAAATGATAGGAATGGTATGAAACTCTATGTGCATTTGGAGCACGGAATGCACAAAGGGGGTCCACAATCGCAAAAATGGAAGGGGTTAAGAAACCCGTTCATGCATGTAAGGTCGTGCGTTACATATGTGACGCTCAGGGGGTTCTAAAAATTTTGCAATCTCTTGATTAGATAAAGACCATATCATCAAAATTTTAAAGAAGCAAACCGGTTTGAAAAGACTGGATGGACGAGGCGAAGAAGAAGAAGAAATTTCGTTATCGATCTCTTCCCCAACTTGGTTTCTCGTACGAGGGAATCAAACCCTAGGGGTGATTTCCTATCCATAGGGAGTGGTATTGATCCCAATCCTACATCGGCTTTATCTGGCCGAAATGCACCAAACTATTCCCCACAATACTACAAATGCAAAAACAAAGCAGGGGAAGGAATGAAGAATGTGAGTTTGCGGCCTATCCACAGGAAAACATCTGATCTAGCTGAATGCATTGTCATCGTTGACGCCCATCATGGCCATTGGCATATGTTGATTATCCGCCTCCACCTTAGCATCCTCGTCTCACTGATCTTTCTCACCTCTCCATCTATCTCCCATCTTCACTCATCGTCGTCATCATTTTTTCCCACCTCCTCCTTGTGTTCTTCCTCGGGATACACTCTGAGTATCACCCCAGGTGGCAGCACCACATGACATTGTTCCATAGGAAGTGGGGCATATACGGTCGAGCGAAGTGGTTGTTGTTCGGAATCTCGATGAAACGAAGGGAGCGATGGAATTGAGGAAATCGATGGTTGCGGCGGGAAAAGGCGGAGGTGAAGTCGGGGTAGATGATGCCGATACTACAAATCGTGGCCACTCGTAGTGGTTCAAGTTGCACAGAAAAAGGGGAATAATACTGAAATGGTGTAGAGGATCTCCATGTGGTTGTAGCTTATCCACACGACGCTAAGAAGTATGATGTGACGTCGAAAGTAGTCAGTGAAAGCTGTAGTCCGGGGGTGTGGTATAACAGTGCGGATTAGGCACGCAACGTAGTGTTGGTAGAAAGATCGGGTGGAAAAACTTGTTGGGTAGGAGAGAATTGGGGAGCGCTGCAAAATCTAATGAAAGGGGGTAGTGAAAAAAGGGATCGGGGACGAAAGGCTTCCTCAGAGAGAATGGCGTTGACGAAGGGCAGTGTGGGCTGGGGAGGAAGGTGAGGGGGAGTGGGACCTCCGGCGGTGGCGTTAACATTCGGCTTCATTGCGCCGATCAGTATCCTCCTCTTCTAGTAGCTCGGGGTCCTAAGTGGGATCGTCCGGTTTGGTGGAGGGTCTTGGTCAGGTGGTTTCCTTCCCACGATTTGTCGATCGATGCAAGAGTTGCTTATAGTGACCTTCGTTGCCCCACTCTTCTGCTTGCTCTGGACATTCTTCTTCCGAATCCACTGGGGAGAATGTTTGGTTGTCACTCTGTAGTTCTCCTAATATGTGTCCTAGAAACTGGGATTCAGGCATCGAGAGATGCAAAAGTAAGGTACTCATCACCCGAAAGCGTTTGCTTGCGATACTTACGAATTGGCCCAAAAGCATTCTGACTCTGTGTTCTCGTCTTCGGTAAAGAATTTCATGCAGAAGGTGCAACTGTTATCAACCGTGAAGGTGTTATCGAGAATCTTGAAGGACTGAAACAGGAGAGAATATGACGCAGTTACTAGGTAATGCACACACCTTCAGTGACACCTATCGTGTCCCACGACCTTTTCCAATGGCACGTCATTTCAACCATATATGTATAACAATATATATGCTCCCCGGGAATCACACCTTCAGATACCTGGATATTCGCCGCCAATCCGTGAGAATGGTAAGTCTCAGAGTCTGCTTTACCATAGATCTCTCCTGATGAAAGTGAGTAGTCTGGTTTCAGAAGGCTGCTGCGTTCCTTGCTTTCCATATTACAACCCGCAACACACTAGGGCCACATAGCCACATTCGTCCTTCAGTTGAACTCCATCTGGCGGGGTGGCCGCTAGTATCCATTCATCGGTCCATTTCCACCAGTCCCCGACCGTCCTCCCATTGTAGTTTCCACCATCTCCATATTTCTTCTGAAAGAGGACAGACAAGCCAAATGTGGGAGGCAGATTCACTAGTAGTATAACATCTTTTACAAGTTGTGTCCAATTTCATTCCTCTTACATTCAACCACAGGGTTGACACCGTTAAACCCAGAGATTGAAGCCACATCAAACTCGCCTGTTTTTGGGATGGAATGCTTTTCAGGGCCTTCCAGAGACTTCGAAAGTCGAGCATAGGCTTTCCTTCGCATAAGTTTCCTTAAATCTTCGACTTGCCACTTCTTGCGATTGCATTTTCTTCTTCCTGAGGTAAGAGGAGCCTATGACGAACCACTTTCTGTAACGCGCGACTTTCTATGCGGTTGCAATGAGGGGTCCTAAGTTGGGAAGGTTGGGCCAATTACGAGAGATCGGGATCGGTGAAAAATTGCATCGGTGTCCTTGTTTTTTCGTCTTTTTCGTCGTTTCTTTTCGAATGGCTGGGTTCGGAGCTGGGTGTATCCTGGGATGACCGGTTGATTGATTGGTCGCCTGGATGGTTGGCGCGCCACCGCGTGCGCGATTAATAAATGTTGACGTCGTTTCTTTCGTTTCGATTCCAAACTTTTGGGCGCGGACTTCACGCGGGAAGTTGCTTCGTTCTTTTTGAATTTCTCTTTTCCTTTTTCGAATTTTGTCGAGCCCCAATGGCTTTCGGAATTTCAGACTTTCCTTCCGGAATTTGTGCTTTTTGCTTCTTCGCATTAGATAGGAATTTAGGAAATTCGTAATTAGGATTTTCTTGTCGCGCGGCGCCTTTTGTCTACGCGCTTCTTCATGCGGCTGCAACGGAACTCTGATTGGTAGGCGCCCTTAATCGTGTGCGTAACTGTAATTTTGGGCGGGCGCCATTGTAACTGTATCTTCCTTCTTGCACTTCGTCTTTTCCGCCCTTCTTCTCTTTCTTTTGCTACGCTTTTGGTAGCCGCAGTCTGCATGATCGGATCCATGCGTGGAGAGCGGCTACGTCCCCCACGCTGCGATCAAACCATGCAGACGTAGGCAAATCCCTCCCCCTTCCCTTCTTCTAAGTCCGTGTAATGCCGTGTTTTTCGCTCATGCATGCACGCTATAAATTCCGGCTGCGCTATTAGTTAACTCTCTTAACCAGCAGTTGGAAGCTCGGGGTTGCGCGATCAGGAAGGGTCGGCACACGAGCGAAGTAAGAGGTGAGTAGAGCAGGAGTCGAGCGACCCGACGAGCTGGTGTCGAACACGCGGGGTTGACGCGGGCCACGACGGACTGTGGGCGCGGGCGAACCTGACGGGTGCGGGAGGACTAAGCGGGGTGACGACTTCGTGGGTTGGTGCGCCACGACGGACTGTCCGCATCGGAGAAGAAGAGAGAGAGGGAGAGAGAGCTGAGGTGGATGGACGCGGATTTGCTGATTCTTTGTCTTTTCCCCCTCCTTGGCTGTGTACATAAATTTTGGATTGCGGCTCCGGGCGATTCGCCCGTTTTTGTTTTCCCTTCTGTTTTTCGGAACCCGGACTTGGATTTTTGCTCACACTTGTCTTTGCGATTCCCCTCTCCGACGCACTATGAATGTATGGATGCCATGTTTCAATCATTTTTTATCTCTGTCCTCGCCTTTGGGGTATCGTGTATATGATTACTGAGGATGCGGATGTATGGAGGCTATGCTTGCTTGTTTACCTTTTGCGGGGAACCTTTTGTCTTTGCTTTTGTCCGTCGCATTCGATGCACCCGTGCATAGAATAAGAATTCTGGCCAATTGCTGATTTTGTCCGTGTGTTTGCTTGCCTTTGGATCGAGCTGTTTTGCGATCATCGCATCTTGCATGCTCAGAACATCACGGAGTGATTAGAGGATCGGATGCCTGGCTCGGTGAATGCCGCAAGATGACACGTGTAAAACGCGATCTGAGTTGCGCACTTACACGTAGCCCCGGGCGTCGATTCATCAGGACCATCGGTCGCGGATATTCTATCCAATTGGGAGCGGCCCTCTCGAAATCCGCAACGGCGCAATTGTCCCGAACGAGCACGCGTAAGTCCAACGCCATTTGCGCGGCCTGCACGTGCTCGCCCGTGGCGACCATGATCGCCGCGGACCCACCCTTAGGCAACCCGTAATACCGCAATGACATGATGACGCGATCCTGGGATTCCGACTCATCCTACGACCCGGATTACTTCACCCCTTGGATAAACGAAATCCTAAGGCAGCGATACCCCTGCCACACTGAGAATCGACTCTGTCCTCGGGAATTCCACTGCGCCACCTCTAGCGACCCCCGGTGCTCGGATTTCCCTTCTCCAGACCATACCTACTACTTCATCCACCCGGGATTCGTCGTCATCACCACCAGTTTCCCTCCCTTTCGCCTTCTTCTTCCGTACCATCAACTCAGCGTCGTTCTGTGGCCGGCCATAGCCCCCTACTGGCCCAGCACACCCTGTGAGAACTGCCGACGACGCGGCGATCAGAGAACCCCGGAGTTCCGAAGGCCTAACCCGAACGCGCGACGACCCACGCCACGTGGCAATCCCTGACAGGCGGACTCATCGGAACCCCACCTAGCCCGACAGGACCCGCCCACGAACCGCCGTCCCCGGAACCAATGGCTCGCTCAGTCTTGAGCAGCCCTCGCATACCACCTGCCTTGTAACCCGAAGACGCCCTCTCCGCCAAATTGCACTCGTGCCCCCAAAAGACCCTGTCATAGGAGATCTCAGTTCTGACCTGGGACTCCACTTTCCCAAAAATCCTTGGCACACCCCTTTTCGCACTTCCAGGCCCGCATCCTACTCCGATCAGGAAGTCGCGCTGGGCGTGAGGTTGGGTGTCACAAAGGCGGATTGGGTATCCTGGACCCCCGCCAACAGAACCAGGCCCTATTGGCGAAGTGGCCAATCAAGGCAATGTTCGATAATCCTTCCAAACTCTGGATTAAGATTGCAGAGTATATCCTAACAAAGGAATGGGATTTGCAGAGGGCAGATTTGGTTTGGCAATGTCTGCTGCTCCCCTCGTTTACCAATCGAAGACCAAGATCAAGAGTTGGGAGAGACATCTTATATGGCTGGAATAAGATTCTCCCGCGTGAATTCAACCAACCTACTTCGAAAGGGGAAGTGCTCAACATGCCCCTGTTTGACAATCCTAACATAGTGCAGCCCAATGGAGAAGTGTTTTCTGCAGGGGGGGCCACAGGAAATTTTGGTCGAGCCTGGGTTGGTAAGGGGGTACTGCAGATCAAACATCTTTGGGATGCAGATGCTGGGGATTGGATCTCAGAGGAAAATCTGAGAAGAAAACTTCCTGGAAGCAGAAACCTGGGACATCATAGGGAGACCATAATTTCAGCTATTCGTAGAAATTGGGCTCACATGCTCAAACCGTCTTCGGATCATGCCACAGGGGCCTGGGTATTCTCAAGGGATTCCCAAGGGATAGTTTGGAGGGTGCTGGGGCCAGATTTGGCCTCAGGGCAAAGGGTAGAAGAGTGGAGATTGCCGGGACTCGTGGGTCAGACTCACGAGAAGCAAACGAACTTGGTTCGTCTAGCGGAAAGAACAGTTGCTGATACCAAGGAGCCGCTAGAGGCTAGGGTGCTGCTGAGTGGTGGTGGCAAGAATGCAAGATTTTTGGGCCCTGCGGATTCTTTCAGAATAGAACCAAACTGCAAGGGATGGTCTCTCCAGGAGGGACAGAAAAGAGAGACAGCGGCCTTGATACACACTACAGACCAAAAGTTGGAGTAAGGACTCTGCAGACGAAAGTTAAGAAAACTCCTACTGAGTTGGCCAATAATAGCCTAAGGCTGGCTGAGGTCAAAAACAGCCAGGATTCATGTCAGGACTGGCGGCCGTTGTGGAAAGGGTTACGTTTGATGCCCTCCCAGAGAGACGCGAGCTTGCTCTGGATGCAATCCTTACTGGTTACAGCGACAGCTCTTTGGCTCTCACAGAGGGGCATGGATATTCCCATCAGTTGCAAACGGTGTGACTGGGGATGGGAATCCAATGCCCATCTGTGGTTGTTTTGCCCCTTGGTGGATGAGGTGTGGATCTGGTGGGTTCATCATTGGAATCTGGTGACGGGCGGCCCGTGGCCATGGACTGATGATTGGCTACTGTATAGCATTCTGCCAAAAGAGGGTTCACTGAGGGAGGGCCGGGGATATATAGCAATGGTTTGCAGAGGGGTAAATTTTCAGGAGATTTGGAGAGCAAGAAACTCGGTTGTCTTCTTAAACACTAAGGTTTCAATTCAGGAGCAACTAGCTAAAATACGCTCAAATATCAGATTACAGATAATGGCGGACTGGCAGAAAAGTTTCAAAAGTAAAAAGAAAGGACTTTCCTGGTCTCGAAAACACATGGGCCGTTGGAAACCAATTGGCGGCCGTGACTCCGGATCTGAAACTGCAAATCTCTCGTTGGTTGAAGCCACCATGAAGGTGTAGCTCAGAAGAAAGATCCTTTCTTGTCTGTACTTCCGGTTTGTCTGCAATGGACATCAACTAGCTGAGATTGACTGTGAGAGCAGTCTTTCCCCTTTTTTTTACAAGTACTTCATTGAATCAAGCTATACCTTGCGTATTTTTTGGAAAGTTACTTCAGACTTAGCCTGGGACGCTGGACCCGGTTTCCAGCTTGATGGACGAGTTATCATTTGACTACAGAGTTGCAAGCAAGCTAGTACGCTCGTAAAGCTGAACTGGCTGAGGCTGCCAGAATAACTCCGGGTTGAATTGTGAGGTCCCCGGCCTCGTTCCATTGTTTTTTCGCCATAAAATGTTTATGCTTTCCAAAAAAAAAAAAAAAAAAAAAAAAAAAAAAAAAAAAAAAAAAAAAAAAAAAAAAAAAAAAAAAAATTTTTATTCAAAAAAAATTTTTATTTTTTCAAAAAAAAAAAAAAAAAAAAAAAAAAAAGAAAGTGCTAGTGTGAGTATGCCCTCAGTCAGTTAGCCTTCGGTTGTTCTGCCGAGGTCTGGAGCTCCCTTTCTTTCAAGTGCCAGCGGTTGGAGACATATACTCACAGTCTACCGTGCCTTTTTTTTTTCTTTTCTTTTTTTTTTGAGAAAACTGCGGCGCAGTCAGGGTTACAGTTTGTACTTGCATTTGAAACTGCATTTTAGCACACTTGAGCTTAGCTGTGACTGGTATCGCCCACCGTCGTTGACAACGGGCTTCAAGCTGTGATCGGCGTCGCTTAGTGTTGCTGATGCTCCTACGTCGGGTGTGGTGTAGCTTGCGAACTCTTCATCTTAGTTTGTTTTTTTTGCTTGTATAGAGTATGAGGGTTAATTAGTTCATGTTGATGTTTCATTTTAGTTGGTTTCTTTTTGCTTGTATAGAGTATGGGGGTTAATTAGTTCGTGTGGATGTGTGTAGTAAGTATTTGAATCTTATTTCTTTGTCTGACAGCTGGTTTGCATTCGGTTGGTTTTTAGGGTTGGAGACCAAGTTTTTTGGTTGCGTTTTCTTTTGATGGTCTAAGTTGGTTTGTGTTTTAGTGTTACGGTTAGCAGCGTTAATTAGTGTTAATTAGGATGTGATGTGAATTACAGTTAGTTGGGATGCGATGTTAATTACAGGTAATTAGGGTGTGACGTTGCAGGCTTACGGGTGCTCAGCCGCGGTGGGGTTAATCCAGGCCGGAGAGCCTGGTTCATCCCTACAGGCCGTGGTTATTGATGTGAGGGACGCCGGGCCCGTTTCCCAGCCTGTGATGTTATAATATACTTCTATTGTAAAAATAAAAAATAAAAAATAAAAAGAAACTGCGTTTCAGCAGTTTAGTCAGGGCCCGAGTTTCAATTCCAGTTGAAACTCGGGCTGCCTTTTTCTAGCAGTTCAGTCAGCCTGAGTCAGGCACATGGTGAGATAGTGAGATAATCACAGCATCATACATGTCGAACATCCTTTGGAATCACGTGGCGGCAGAAGGCCTATACACTCACATGACAGACCCAAAACGATATAGACACAAACGAGAAAAAAAGAAAGCAAGATTGACGCCTCAAGTCTCCCGAACGCGACATGATAGGTATTAAGATAAAGCAAAAACAGCACAACCCATCTTAACTCAGCTCGAATGTAGGCGACACGCCCATACTCGTGGCAACCATAGCTGAGATACCGGCAACGACCCTACGCGTTTCATCCGGAGCCGGTTCCGGAATCGTCAGGGGTCAGGCGTCATGCAAGTCGAGTGTCTGTTGACTGTCAGTCTTGCTATTTAACAGTGCTGAGGCTAAACATCTACCTAGAAAATGCCGACAGTGAAAACCACCAAAAAACGAGACACAATCCGCCTTCACCTATACTTGGTCCTTCGGCCAAAACCTCCAAAACTAAGTCCACCAGGTAAAGGCCGAAGCAGATCAAGCCCGGAGCATCCAGGCCCGAAAGAACAGTGACCCCAGTGGCCCCTGCTCGTACCCCCCGAGCCAGGTGAGCGCTCAGAACCCAACGTCACCCCCCACCCCTTTTTTTGAACCCCACGTTTGGAGAAGACCTCCACCCTGTCAGGAAATCTATCCAGTCCCTCCAAATGCCCCCAAACTTTAAAGAAAACCCTCGTGGAGACTCATCAAAAATCTCATCAGGAAACCCACGTAACCTCAATTCCACCTTCAGGGTGAATAGAAAAAACACCTCAGCAGTCGGCAGGCTGGTTAACCTCTTAACACCGTGCATGAACGACCCAACCACTGCCATCTTTTGTCTCTTGCTAACATAAGAGCAATCCTCCTGTAACCCTTGAAAGCACAGTCCATTCCTCAAAACGTTTCTCTGACTGTTAGACCACGCCAAGCATGGTGGCGCAGCCAGAGCGAGCGGCTTTCCTCTGTTGATGGAGAGGCTCAGCCTAGGAAACGCTATGGGTGGCAGCGTGGGCCAGGTCCCACTAGCAGGGTCGAGTTTCCTCAACGTATGAATCTGGACGCGCCCGTGGAGATGTGCGGTTGAGAAAACTCAACGTGATTTCTGCACATATCCACAAACACGTCCAGATTCAGGCGTTGAGGAAACTCCACGTTGCTAGTGGGACCTGGCCCCGGGCTTTGGTTTTGGGTATAAAACCTGCCTTTTCTTAAGTCATGTTTAAGTGTGGGAGAGGGGGGGCTCCGCCCCCCCTTCCCCACACCCCCTCGCCCCCCATGTCAAGTGTCCAAAAGACCATCTCCGGGGAGGGCCCAGCATGCTTTAGAGAAGAGAAAGGGATTCTTTTCTCTGCCTGTGCATCGGCCCTGGCTCCGGTTGCTTTTTTGTCAAAGAAATACGCAAAATGAGACTGAATCCACTTCTAGAACATGGAAAGATACATTGCCATCTCTTTTCTCTTTTTTGTGTTGTTTCCTTTTTGGGAAAGCGTCGAAATGCATGTGCAGCGTTGTGCAGTGGAGCGAGGGGGTCGATGCAAAGCGGATTGTTGGTGAGGCCGCTGTGAAAATGAAAAATGAAAACCGCGGTGGGTCACCATTTTATCAGGGACTGAGAGTTCTTTTTTTTTTCTTTTTTTCTTTTGGTGCAGGGCTCAAATCTGTGGGAGAGTGTTGGCCATAGCCTCTGCTGCTACTCGATGAAGGGTGGGGGACGATGAGAAAGGGAGGCACAGCTGCTGGCAGGTCTCGGTCTTTGTGTTAGCCAGACCCCCAGTGGCGGCCCCAACCCTATACACTAACCATTAGGGGAAAGGGGCAACATGAAATCTCCCCTTCACACAGAGAGGAAAAAACTATGCTTGCAGGGGTCCCCTCTAGATAGTACGTTGGAGGTTGGTCTCGGCCCGCTGTGTGATTGCTACCTGCAGTGGTCGCCTCGGGAAGGTATCTTCCCCTAAAACTTGAAAAGATACACGCAGCTGAAGTTTTGTCTTTCTGATATTTCCGGCGGATGTGAAAAGACAAATGAACTCCGAGCGTAGCTTCCGACGGCCTCGCTGCACTACTTTCGACATGCACAACAGACAAAAATCATGGCCGTGCATCTTTCCATATTCTGGCGGAAGATTCACTCTCGTTTTGCACATTTTTCGAGAGTGGTGCAGCGAGGCCGGGTACCTTCTTGCTTTTCACTTTTTGTTTTTGTTTTTTTCTTTTTTGTTTGCTTTTTACATGTTAGCGTAGCTTCCAATTTTTTTTTTTTTGGTTTGCTTTTTACATGTTAGCGTAGCTTCCAACGGGCCTCACTGCACTACTCTCGACATGCACAACAGACAAAAATCATGGCCGTGCAACTTTCCATATTCTAGCGGAAGATTCACTCTCGTTTTGCACAGTTTTCGAGAGTAGTGCAGCGAGGCCGGGTACCTTCTTGCTTTTCAATTTTTTTTTTTTCTTTTTTTTTTTTGTTTGCTTTTTACATGTTTGGTGGGCAGCGCAGCGAGGGCGTCCCGAAAAGGAAAATGAATGGCGACCACCACCACCTAAAACGACCGCACTCACGTACCGACGGCCCTCAAACTTCTCCACCTCACACACGAAGGGTCCGTCTCCTGCCCCCGACCGCACCCTTCCCCTGCACCGCACGACGCCCTGTAAACCCCTCTAACTTGTCATCGACATGCCGGAAACGGCAAACGGCCGCTAGACGACAAAAGTTGTCACCTCAAAACGCAGCCTACTGGCTGCGAATTCTTGTGCACAGCCGCGCACCTGATGCCCACCGGCCATCCAAAGTTTTTTACAATACATCCCAAAAAATCCCGTTGGTCTGATTTACTCGTACATTCCAACCAGAGGTTGTCATCATAACATCTTTCGAAGTCAGGCACATGGCCGTTTCTTTCTTT
>BFEA01000940.1:166429-176929 GCA_003427395.1 Chara braunii | reverse complement strand
AAAAAAAAAAACGAATAAAGAAATAAAGAAATCAATCAATCAATCAATCAATCAATCGCGCGGGGGGAGACCCCTCCCCCACCAGTCAATCAATCAATCAATCAATCAATCAATCAATCAATCAAAGGTGGGGTGGGGCGACCCCGCCCACACCAATCAATCAGTCAATCAATCAATCAATCAATCAATCACTCAATCAATCAATCAATCAATCAATCAACGAGAAAAAAAAAAAACAAAAAAAAAACGCGTTTTTTTTTCCATTTTCGTTGCATTTCGTCTATACCCCCCCCACCAAAAGTTGATATTTTTCGGTTTTTTTTTGTGGGGGGGGGTGGGGCAGAGGATGCGCCGCCACATGGCGCCGTCAGAATCTTCAAACCCCCTCCCCTGCGGCCGCCACGTGTCTGCGAATGCGCGCGTCCGCGAGGACACGTCCGCGGGCTTCGTGGCCTGTCCGCGGCCGCGGACTTGGCCGCGCCTGTCCGTCGCCAGGGGGGATTCACTGGTCCATCGGTTTGGAGAGGAAAGCGGCAGGCGGGATTGCAACCCGTAATCCGCGCCAAGGCCTTTGTGGGAGGTTCGCCCCACCGATTGCGGGAGCCCTGCCGAAACTCAGGAGGAGTTCTGGAGGCAGGGAACTTAAAGATAACCATTGCTTTCCCTCATAAACCCAGTATAACCCCTACCTACATTCCTCCCTATGTATTGTTTGGCTATGCTGAGTGCGACCTCTACTTTGACTTTTGGATTGACTCTCAGGACACAAATCAGACCAACTAAAGGAATGTTTATATAAATGACAGCTTCAGTTTCTTTGACTGCCTGAAAGCAGATTGTCACAAGGAGTTGCATCAGGGGGAAGGTTGGGAGGAAGACAATTTTGCTTGCGATTGAACGGGTTTTACAGGGTCAGGCATTGTTTCTAAGATGAATGGCCTGACCGCTATGTTTTGTTCTGTTTTCTGAAGGACCAAGAATTGTTTCTAAGATGAATGGCTTGGTTGCTGTGTTTCTTTAATTGTGTCAGGCATTGTTTCTAAGATGAATGGCCTGGCTACTTATTTTTCAGGGGTATTGTTTGCTTGACTTTTAAGGGTCAGACATTGTTTCTAAGATGAATGGTCTGGTCGCTGTTTATTTTGGGTGGTTTCTGAACAGTCTTTGGGCCAGACCCAGGGGACTCTATTTTTTTTTGTACTGAAAAGGGGAGGGTTGAGCATTGTTTCTAAGATGAATGGCTCATCTCTCCTTGATTGTTTTATTCTGAGGGAGGATTCAGGGCCAGAGGACTAGACATTGTTTCTAAGATGAATGGTCTAAGTCTGAGGCCTCAGGACCATAATGAGAACAAAGGAATAAGAATCTCTATAAATGTTGTATACATATGTACTTATATACGAACAAGGCTAGCCAGACATTGTTTCTAAGATGAATGATCTGGCTATAGCCCTATCACAAACAAAGAGAGTATAATCGAGAGCTATGACTGAAAGTCACCTGGACAGGTTGAGCATTGTTTCTAAGATAAATGGCTCAGCCCTACACCCTCCTTTTGAAGACTAAGGTGTAGAGAAGTATATATAACTTGGCTATTTAAACAGTTCAGGGCGACTAAGCATGGTTTCTAAGATGAATGACTTTAGTTAAATGCCCAATGAAGAGAAAAGTAGGTGTGCAACCTGTTCATGTATTACTAAGGCGGAGAGCTGGCATTGTTTCTAAGATGAATGACCAGTCCCAATGCCCTATGTAAGCAGGGTATAAAGGGTTAAAACACTGAAAAACTATGAAGTAATGTTTGCTAAATCAACTTGGGAATGGTGAGAGTACTTACCTTTGTGGTTTGGCTTGCATGTGGCTGAGTGGTATCACTACCTAGTCTGAGTTTGAGTTGATAGGTAGTTGCTGTAGTGGTTCGCCACGTGCTAGAGCTATAAGAGTTAGATTCAATTTCTGCATTTTCTAAGATAATTTTTTTTACTTGGTCTGATTTCTGCATTTATCTGAGGTCTTTCTTATACTTGCGCTTGTATATATCTTGGTAAGCCACTTTTCCTACGGGAAGCGCTGCCGAAATTTCTGCAAATCCAAGGAGTTAGTCAAATTTAGGCTTTTCAGATCTCAGCTTGTCTAAGTTACATATATGGCCTAGAAGAAATCTGGAAAGTCCCCCCTTCTAAAGGGACTGCTGCCCAAATTTTTGCTAGGTCAAATTGAGCTTTGAAAAGTCAAAGACTATTTTTGTTTTGGTATTCAGGCTTATATAAATACTGGAAAGGCATTTTTCCTACGGGAAGCGCTGCCGAAATTTTCTTAGTTTAGAGGAGTTAGATTATATTATGACAGGTGGCAGAGTTGGCAGTCCACTCTGTATAGGGGAAACCCAGCCAAAGGTCTACCTTTTCTCCGAACCTTGACTTAGGACAAGGTTCAGACCTAGTTGGCTACCAGGAGGTTAGATGAGATTATCATATAGAAGATAATTTGCATAAGGCTTACGGGTTTAGTCTTGGGCGTTGGCCTGTCTAATGTTACAGGCCGGCTTGATCAATCTGATTCAGGACTTGAGTTAGTCCAGCTTGATCCTGCAAGGATCATCATCTGTTATCACTGATAACAGGTCGGGTGCCGATTCGTCGGTTCGCGACCCAATTCTTACTCGCTCCCCATACTCAACCTAAAAGGCTTTAGCCATGGTGATCTTCTTGTTTGTTAAGGGGTTTCACCCGGACTTTTATTGAATAACCATTTAACAGAGGTTTTGACTATTTATTTAAGGTTAGTTGGCTGAAGGTTGGGGCTTGCATGGCTAAAGCGAGGGGTATGAGTATAGAAACTGGTTGGAGTTGACTCCGTGTAGTGTGTGGACTCTTGTCTGACTTTTGATGTGATTGCCGGTATGTTCAGAGACTTGGGGTTTTGGTTGGGCTATCTTGCCGTCGTGTACATATGTATGGTTAGAAGGAGACCCACTATGACTGTGAGAAGTGATCGTCACATAATTATCCCCCTTGTGTATATGTATGTGCGAGTGTATGTGTACCTACGTGAGGAATTAGCGCGGCCTGAAGTGCCCGCGCAGTAAGGGCTTCGAGCCTAACACGAGAGGGGTTTTTCTTTAATAAACGATAAAAGTGCTCGTTTCCCTTCCTTGTTGCGATTTATCTTGGTGGAACGATAAAGTTCCGGGCGGAAGGGTTAGCGTGTCGCTGGTGATGCGCAAGACAACTCACCACCGTTCCAAACCCCTTCCTGCCCTAGGGATCATCTTGCCCCACACCCGTTGGGACACCTCAGGGTGCAGAAGGCGGGAAGGCCCTCAGGTCGGTTTTGCGCCAGCTAAAGGGCAACCCCCTTTTGCTCGCACTTCAGCCAACGCCTGAGCGTTGAAGGTGACCCCTTTGGCTTAAAATAGGCCATTTGGGTGTGGGCACTATATAATGCGCCGCCATCGCAGGTACTCGTGTAGAGCTGTATAGCGAGATAGTGTGTGTAAGTCCAGCGCCCTCGCGACCTTGTACTAAGTTCGCGCGTGGCACTCATTGCATCCCGCACTAAAAGAGTTATGGGTCAAGCGGCGAGACCACGAGCATATGACCAGTAAACTTGGGGTTTTGGTAACTTGAAACTGCACGTGGGCGGAGGAGTAGCCCCAATCAGCCTATGAGAGTGCGTGTACGTGCCTCATTATTCTGGACGCCGGGTAGCCTATGGGTAGGATTCCGCACCTCTTCCGCGCACGCGTCGTTTAGGCTTACCCACCCCCTTCCATTTTAGAAGGTCATCAGCTAAATGGGGGTTGAAGTGACTTTCTTTTTTGCGTTTTCATAGTTGGACGTTATAGTCCATGGCGGGTTAAAGTCAAACCCCTTGATGTTCGACCGCCACGACAGCTTAAAATTCTCTATTCAACCCCTCTCCACAGGGTGCAGAAGAGGGTCTGGTCTTCAACCGCGCATGACAGTTGTACAACGGCGAGAGATTAACCCTCAAGGCGCGTGTCAGCCGACACTTGAGTGTCGAATGCGACCCTCGAGATTAATGAGGACCTCATGGATGTGGGTACCATATAGTACGCCATCACTACGATTGCTTGCGCACGTTTGCATCGCGAGTCAAATGTGAGTAGCCTTGCGTCTGCGCGATTTTTATACTAAAGTCTCACGCGCTACGCCCACCCGATTTCAGCATCGAAGGGTTATGGGACGGCTACTGAGGGGCTAAGCGCGTTGTCGCGTTGTTTGTGCCATGTCATTCTGTGTGTGTATAAGTGTGCGTGCGTTCTCTCTGTGTTCGTAGAGTAGTGTATGCATGGTAAGTGGGATACGTCCTAGCCGACCGACGACGAACCGCCCTTGGGACTTCAGCCCCCCAAGGTGTCGGTCCGCGTGCGGGTCCGATAGGCGTGCTACCGTGCGTACCCCCTATGCTACAGCAAACAAGAAACGCCCTCGGCTGGTGCACCTCTGCGATTGCAATTGAGTAGCTTTCATACTGTGGACTGGTAGCTCGGTGGGGATACGCCCACTGAAGGGAGGTGACAACTGGAGGTAAGTTGTGCCTCGTGTAGGCCCTATCCTGTCGTAGAGGCTCGCGAGAGGTATGGCTGGCGCACTCGGCCGGAGCGGCCTAAGGAAGCTCCATTTGTGTGTTCGCGAAAAGGTTAGTCTAACTCCTGCGTGACGCGGCCGAGAGGGTCCCACACTGCCACGAGCAGTGTCGGGCCGATGCGCTCGACAATACCGCTCTGGTGGCGCTCTGGCGGTGCTTAGGCGCTTAAGCGAGATTAGGGTTAATTAGATGTGCGGCGTCATAAAGATGATACTTCTGGGTAATCTCATTAGCTTTCTGCCATACCAACAGAGTTGGCTCAATGATTTATCATACGGATTTGGGGTATTCCGCCCCCACCGCGTGCCCCTACAATAAACACAAGGGAGATAAGTTTTCACAATTGGGCAAAAAGCTGCCAGGGTATTGGAGCGTGTGAGCAGAACGGCAACGACATGTATTGAGGTTCTTATTGGCCTGCCCAGCCTGACTCGGGTTAGGCCGTCTGACTGGCTCTTCTACGAAAGGTAAGCACGAGTTCCTAAGAGTCGACCTTCGGAGGTTTACTGATAGGAAATTAGCGATAGGTGTTTAGTTAGATTGATTTATTGTTTCATGTGGAGTTTTTAATTTATGAAGGACTAAGTTTTTTCTTCCGCGAAAATGGACAACCTGGCCCCTGGTTCTCCAAAGCCATCAGGCATGTCTCAAGAGAGGAGAAACAAAGGGTAGAAGACATCCTAAAGGACTACTACTCGAATGGGATCCTACCGGAGGAGTTTGCTCCTAGGATTGCCGAATCCGGTCAAGATTTTGTAAGAGTTGTAGTAAATAAGGACGTCTACAGAGTCCATCTTTCAATGCATGTTGTTTCGGTCCAATTTGACAATGATTCAACATGACTCCCTCCGTCAGTCAAAAATCGATTGATTAGAGTTTATGAAGATGGTTGGGCACAATCCAGATCGGTGAATGTTCCCCCCAAACGGGGGATCTTCCGATGCGAAGGCCATAACCTAGTGACGGATGTGGCTAGCGCTAAAGAAGTTGTTGTTTGGATGAGAAGGAAAGGTTCGGATGAAATTGTGTTAGATGAAAAAAAATATGTTTTGTATTTCCGACCATGGATGACGGAACATGAGTTGTATGAATGGCGTGAAGCCCTGAAATTTCAATATTTCTGGGTTAAAATTTTGCAAGTACCTGTGTCGGTCTTGCCACACATGGGGCAATCAAGAAGGTTCTTGGCAATATCTTGAAGGCACATGAAGCCTCCTCAGACCCTGTCGCTCCTGATCTTTGGAGTATTCGCTTCGATCTGGTTCCCTCAGCGAGAGTCTGGTACAAGAAGCACCTGATCGTAGATATGGAGGAGGATGATTGGGTAGAACTAGAAGCTGCTTGCGCCGACTCTTCCTGGTGTAGGAAATGCCGCCAATACTTTCATTCTGAAGAAGGCCCCATCTGCCCTATCAATCTGAGACAAGTGGAAAATGTGCGGAGGAAGTCCGGGTATAAAAAAACCCTACTTAGGGAAAAAGACCCGAATGACCAGGGGGTTGATGACTGGGGACGGACGCAGGGAAGGAAGGAAGGAGGAAAAGAAGATGGAACCAGTCAAAGACGAAAGGGCAAGGAGCCCAAGAAAGGTGGCGAGAGGGAAGTTTGGAGGAAGAAACCACAGAAAGAAAAGCTTCATCGGAAAGAGGGAGGGATTACGAAAGGAAAGGGACAGAAGGGGAAGGAGGGATTAAAAAAGACGAAGGCCTCGCCTACGGGAACAGAGATGGAAACAGAGGATCAGCCCAAAGCCGACGATCCATTTAAGTCTGCAGATTTGCAACACGTACATCCAGGAGGGGGCTCGATAGGGAATTTTCCCTTACCCCCGCCTCTGCCCCCAACAGAAGAACTGTTTAATGGGCTAAAAGACAAACTAAATGACAGGCTACTAATCATCGCCCAAAAGTCCTTGGGGTCCTTCCCTGACCACTCAGTCTCTAACTCTTCTAGGGTCTTCCCTGGCAACACGGTCACGCCACACCTCGTAGTCTAAACCAATCTTCACCCATGCGGGTGTCCCTTGGTCGCCCTGACCCGTGGACCGTACTACCTTCTTTTTCCCGGTCCCCCTGGCCTTTTCCTTGATGGGTGCCACGACTCCCGCATCCGAAGTCTCGCTTGCCCCATCCTGCTCTGTCCCCTCCCAAAGGTCTGGGAAATTGTCAATCTCCGCCGTTTGACCATCGTGGTCAACGAACATTAACTGACCCTTCTTCTTCCAATCCTGGGGTAGCCTCTTCCTACCATCATGGGATACCTTAAGAGCGGATCCCATCTTAGCCTCTACGTCCAAAGCTTTTCTACTGAACGTAGCGAAAGTGTGCTGGTCAACATAGGCCTCGTCAACCAGCTCGATCCTTACCTCTGTAGGTAGGCACCGTAGGTAATCCGTTAGAAGAACCTGCTCGTCAAAGCGCACACCGGGTACCACGATTAAACGTTCTATGGTGTCTGTCAGCTCTCTAACATCCTTGAACCTATGTGAACAAAGGTTGTTGATTGCATCAGTGGCCTTCTGAGCCCCTTGTGGGTCCTGCCACCTATTGTAGACACTTTGTACGAACTCTTCCAATGTCTGGGATTGTGCCCAGGCATCGAAGTTTTGACCGTAGCCCTGCTCCTGCACCAAGCCATTCAACCAACGGGCTGCTGACCCTCTAGAAAGGAGGCAGCCACTACCACTTCCTGCTCTGGTCTCGCGAGCTTATGCCTCACATAAGTAGGCACAGTTCTCACCCAAGTGTCCAAGTCTTCCTCCTTCTTTCTGTCTCCAGAGAAAGGCTTGGGACTCATAAGAGGTATCTTGGGCATCCACTGCATAGGCTGCATGGGCCCAGGTGCTTGCTGCAAGGGCTGCATAGCCATTGAGACAGGCTGCTGCGCACTGACCTAGGCTTGGCTTGACAGTGGGACTGTAGTAACCTCTATTGTAGATGGTACGTACGAGACTTTAAGAACCGGACCACTAGTAACTCCTACACCACCTAGAGGGGGCATGCCAAACATAGGAGAGAAAAATTGCCCCGTGGGTCGCGGCATCGTTGAAGGACCCGCACCTGCAGGGGGAACTACAATAGACTGTGGCTGCCTCATCACTGGACGAGGAGCCTGAAGTGCATCCAAAATTTGTTTTTGGCCTGCCACTAGATCAGACAGCGGATCCTGTTAAATGGTCTGCGCCTCTACTATGCATAGGACAACATTACACAGCACGCGTCCAGCAGGTTCTAATGCCTCTTCGTCTAGGTCCTCTAGTCTACCTAGTGCCTCTATCCTACTCTCTATTCTGGCCTTCCTGATGATTGCTCTTCTTCTCCTCTCTGATGCTTCGTCCATCTGCCGTCGTAACTCACCCTGAAGTTCTTCTACCCTTTGGATCTCTAAATCCTCAGGTGTGAGTGGAAGCTGTTGGCTAACTTGCAAGCCAACAGACTGACTAACTGTACCCGTTACACCCGGCTCATCTCCTGACGAAGAAGACTGGGATGTGGAGTGCGATGTCGAAGAAACGGTAGCCATCGCAGCCGCTAAGCTGGCTGTTGCGTCCCTATTCCTCCTTGCCGCTGCCCTTTCCCTAGCTTCCCTTCGTAGTCTCCTCTCCTCCCCTGGACCTAACTCCAAGAAAGTTCAAGTTTGACTAAGAGCGGTTCTCTGTGTGATCCTAATGGGCAACACTAGCCTTTATTCCTCCTCATCGATGTCTTCACTCACGAGCTATGGTGTGTGTGCACTAGACTAGAATCCACACTGAATCCTACCTTAGTATGATACACAACCGGATATGATATACAATATCTAACGGCCGGTCTGGAACAAAACACCTAGGTGATATAGTTGCAACTAATGTCAGGTCCTACAAGATATGTCAATTCTATTTTTAGATTAATCTAAAACAGATTGCAATACAGCAAAAAACTAGTCTGTATGTAGCTGTCTGTTAGTTGTCAAACAAGTCCGTAACAACTAATTAATCAAAATAAAAATAACATCTCCTGCTGGAGATGTATACTAGATGGCAGATTGATTGTTGATTGCCACTGTGAACAGCTACCGAAATCCTCCCTCCCCCTATGTCCTTCTTGATTGGTCACTTTAAGTCGACGTCCTGAGCATCTGGTTGAGCAGCGTGTCTGAAGGTGTGCAATCCGGCCCACCCCTGTGCCCCAAGTTAACGATAAACATGCCAGCCCAATCCACTCTTATTTATCCTCGTACGGAACGAGCCTTACCACCCGGTTTGATCTGGCTAATCAGGAGGGATTTAAGAAGAGCCCCCATTTCCTAAGGAATTATTTAACGTCGCAGACAGGACGACGTTCACAGCCAGAATCAACACCGAGTCCGCAGCCATAAATATTTATAGACGGTTTGGAAAGCGTATGTAAGAGGGATGGCATGCCCGTCATAACCTCTATTGCGCAAGCAGCGGAACCAAGGACTTGCTGCCCAAGCATGCGTGTACTAGTCCCAGCGGGTTGGCATGGTAACCGTGACCCAAGTGCTTCGTCCAGGGCCCTTCAGAGGCTTCGCCCGTCTCCCACCATCTTGCTACCCAGGAAGAATGTCGACTCTCAAGGTTGAGCGCTGGCGACACCTCACATCGAGAGGACTCTCAAGACAGAACTCACTTCCTCACGGTAAGAAGAGATGAAGAGGGTAGATAAGGAAAGGAGCAACGTAACTCATCAATGCTGCCCCCAACCATAGGTTTCTCACCGGTAACCTGATGTGCAATTTTGATGACTGGTCTTTGCCTCGCCACAACCAACAACAGAATGCGGTTCCACCTCAGCTTAATATGTCACATCAGCGAGTTCTCATCATCCAGCATACACCCCGTATGTCACCACATAGCTCCCTGGCATGCCCACTCTACCCTCGGCCGCCTAATGTTCAATGCCAATGCCGTTTTACTGCCCCACACCTCATGCGAAGCACCAATTGCTATTGCGAAGAACCAATGAAGCGCAATATGAACCAGCTCCGATACCAAATTGCAAGGAAAATAAGCAACAGCGAGATGACAATTTCATATCACACCATCACATTGAGAGTCAGATAGTCACACCATGTCCAGAGAGCAGCATTGCACCAATAACACACCAATGGAGGTTCGTAGCACTGAAAACCAATGTCCTGGAGAGCATAATCTCTCCTCTCAACACAAAAGTCCAGTTCATTCACACTCACACTTGGCGCTCAGCGCCCAGCCTACTCCTACACAGCTACTACAGACTACAAAAAGACAATGCAACTGTTGACATCAGCGGCAGCCCGAAGTACTTGAAGATGTCGCCCATGCAGACCATCGCTAATACAAGGTAAGTGCCCTCACATCATCATCATCATCATTATCATCATCATCCTTCACCTATCCCCTGACTACACCCACATTTGTCCCCTATACGCCTGAAGACCACCCTTGCGCCTCACTGTAGACCAAACCCACCAGCTATGGTGGATGGGCTATGGTGCTGCCCTCAGCAGCGCCCTTCTTCTCTGCACGATCGCACGTGCTGCACCTCGCCCCTCAGCGCCAGCCAGCGACTGCGAGCCTTTGCTCCAGCAGCGCTGCCGCTAGCACGCGAGTGCCTGAATGAGGCTGCCTGGCGAGAGCTCTTTCCTTTATGGAAGAGCTGGCCTGCTCGAGCAGCCTGGCTGGGCTGGCCTGGCGAGAGCTCTTTCCATAAAGGAAAGAGTTTTTATGGAAAGAGCTCTTTCCTTTATGGAAATAGCTTTTTCCGTTGTTTTCTTTTTTTTTTTCTTTTTTTGCTTGCTTGCTTGCTTGCTTGCTTGATTGATTGATTGGTGGGGGAGGGGTCCCCCCCCCCAGCTGCACCCTATCTCTCTCACACACACACACACACACACACACACACACAC
>BFEA01000940.1:152851-165644 GCA_003427395.1 Chara braunii | reverse complement strand
CCAACCCCCCCCCCCAGAAGGCCGCAAAAAGCCTTCGTACGGCCGTTCGTACGGGCCGTACGAACGCCCTGGGCCCCGTACGTACGGACCGTATCCGTACGGGTGTACACACTGCCAGTACCTCGGCCCGTTTTTTTTTTTTTTTTGTTGCGACCGTTAACGCACCACGACTTTCGGGTGGCAGAGAGGTACGAGGTTGCATCGTAAAGGTCTACGAACTTGGGTTTCCTGCGCCCGTATCTGGCGCGTTATGAGCGCCAGATACAGGCACCCTACCGAAATCCTCCAAGCCTCAAACCTCAACGGTTCGGCAGCGCTCGGCGCGCAGGGGCTTACGAGCCCCGGGCAACGAGTGGCCTAAGGTACTGGTGGTTTGAGGACGGGGCCACTTGATTCCCCGGGATGTGCAGCAACGCTGTGCAAGTCGCCCGGGGGTTACCTGCACAGGACACAGTTGTGCAAGTAGGCCCGGTGGTTAGTGGCCTGCAGGGAGAGTTTTTCTGAGCATGGGCAGAGGAGACTAATTGCACTTGATTGTTTCTTGTTTCGAGTGTTTGCAGTCAAGGGGGTGGAAGGGGGGTATAAATTGGTTTCTGAGGGAGCCTTAGTCTGAGGGCGTACTCACACTGAGTCTATCCTTAATGTATGTGACCGTATTTACAGCCGCACTTGCATGCATCTAACTGCAATCACGTCCTCAAATAAGTAAAAGAGTCCCAGTGTGAGTGTGTTCTGATTCTGTTGTTTTCATTTTTTTGTCTTGGATTCCGTGATGAATTCTGAGGTTACCCTCAACCAAAAGTCGTTTGTATTGCAATTCTACACAACATTTTTTTTTTGTTATTTTTTTGTTTTGGCACTGGTGCTGCCAGGAACCATGTCCCGGGTTCATGCCAGGCCAGCCACCCGGGCGTATCCGAGCACAAGTGGCTTGCCCGGGCGCCCAGACAAACAGCTTAGCATTTGGATTTAAATCTTTTTGACAGAACACAAAGTTGAGCAATTCCCTGACAGGAATAAACAATAACATTTAACATTTAACGGACTTCTGAAATTTCAGCAGGGTATACCGGCTCTACCCACATCTTATAGTGATAGTTTGGTATATATGTGAACTTTCAGGGCATTTTGCAAATCTCCCCTACAGTAAAGCAGAGAGTGCCGATCCTCATTCTTTTGTTTTGCGAAAACTAGGACGCAGTCAAGATTACAATTTTAAGTGCGTTCCAGTCACAGTTTCATGAATTTTACTCGAAAGCGAGGAAAATCGTTAATGTATCCACCCCAGCTTTAGGGTTGGGTGGGATGTGTGGTGTAGCGGCTTACAGCTACGGGCGAACGTCTGAACCCCTAATTTTTTGTTACCTTCCTTTTGTAAATAAAAGTGTCTAAGGAGACTAAGGTGCTTTCTTGAAATGCTAGGGGACAATGCATGGATACGATGGGCAACCAGGCCTCCAACGGTCACAAATGTTTTTCGCGTTGTTTGTGCTTCTTCAGACTTTCAGAATTCTTTTGTTTTTCGTAGGAATTGCACGCGCCCGAGCGAGCGCGCTAGGGATTTTGTTCGTCAGTTAGGATTTTCGAATTTCACAGGTACACTTTGGTGACGTGTCTTTTTCTTGGCGGCAAACCCAGCAAGGCACCGTGAATTTTCTAGATCGAACATAGGAATTCGCATGTGGAATTTGTTTTGGAATTTTTCAATTTTGAATCTGTTCTTCTTTATAACTGGTTTCTTGCCCTTCTTTTTCGCGCTTCTTTCTCCTTTTTAATCCGCCTGAAGTGGTATCGCCCTGCACTACTTTTCGTCCCTTCTCGTCCCCGCCCTCATCTTCGTACAGGCAGTCCCTATCGACCCCTCGAACGTTCGAGCAATCAGACGATAGCCTGTACGAAGGCTCTGATCCTCACTTGCGCTACGAACTGATTGACTGCGAAGTAGTTCTGCGGATTGATATGGCCTCCCCGAGGTCATTTTCCCCTTCCTTCGCCCTTCCCCACTACATTCTACCTTCTACCTTTCTTCTGTACATCTCTCACCCCTTCTCCCACAACTATAAATCTTGTGAGCGCGTTTCCTAATCTCTCTCGCAATCCATCAGCCAGCTGTATAGTAGTAGTGGCTATATGAAGTGGTGATGGCGTATCGAAAAGTCTAGACGAGCCGACTGGGACCACACAAGGTTGTGCGTCAGAGAGCCACGGTGGACCGGGGGGGCAATGAGTCGGCCTAGTGATCGTGTTAGCAGGGTAACGATCGCATCTTGGTTGTTGTGCGGTATGTGGCGGTTGGGATTGTCAGTACCTGGTCAAGATTGGATCGTATGCTCACGATCGGTTGGATGGCCAACGACCATAATGTGAGAGCAGAGGGCGTACGTGCCTTGTTTTTCGTCTTCTTCTCCATCATTTTGGAAGTCAAGTTCACGACGAGGCGCGACCTTCCTCTCGGGATTCGGTCTTTATCTTGTCCTTTCTATCTTTGTGGATGATAAGCAGCGAGTATACCCAAATTTTGCTCGTTTGTGATGAAATGTTTTTCCATGCTTGCCTTTGCACGTTTTGTTTTAAATTGGAAACGCTATAGATGAGATCTCTTTGTCGTCGTTTGGATTTTATTGCGATTGTGTATGGGAATTTTGTCCTCGTTTATCGGATGTGATAAATAGAATGCTAGAGGATTAGCGATTGTTCGATTGAATATTTTATTGTACTTTGAGTGAATGGTGACGAAAGCTTGCACGACTAGTTAGCTCGATAGCATGGTTAATGCATGATTAGAAGACTGGCGCAGTGGCTATGCTATGTGGACTAATGATGTTAATCCATTGGGGCACTATCTCCCCGTATCTCCATCGACGCGTCCCTTCACTTACAACGAGGAAGGCCAAGTGTATGCAAATGGGATGTATGAGAAGTCGTCGCTAAGATAGGATGTAGCTATCATTTCCCCGTGGAAACTAGGTTTTTGGGGTTTGTGAATGCTGGTTTTGTGATTGTTGACACCGATTTCCCAACTTATTGCCTTTTGCTCCCCTTTAACGAGTTGAATATTATCCTGTGGATGACAGTTACGCCTTACTGGCCGTGCATGCTCTGCAGCGAGTGTCGCCGAATTGAGCAATTTCGGGCAAGAAGGTTCGACTAGAGGATACGTGGAGAACATGAGTTTTGAGAGAAGGCCAGCACTCTTCGGCCTTCCACGTCGGATTCGGAGCTGTGCGAAGAACGGTGACGAGACTTGGCTTGAAATAGAGATCCCACGGAAGTTCCCCAGCCTGTCCGGTCGAAACGACGGCGGATGGCCTACGATTATGTCCAGAGATATTTTGTAGTTCAAGGAGATGTTCATGGTAGGATCAGGCCTCCATTTCCCTGATCGCCGGTTTCTCCTTTTCTTTTTCTTTTTCTTTTTCTTTTTCTTTTTCTCTAAAACTTCCCTTCTTTTCTCGCTTGCTGGGACCATACGCGAGATGTAAACTCTGTCTGTGTCTCCACACTCAATTCTCAAACATTCTTAGCACACCACATTTTGCTGTTTTCCAGGGCCTATTCCGCATTTTTAATCAATTCGAACGGAAAACAGTACAGGGTGGGAGGTTGGTATCAGCTCGTCATTGATGCGTGAAGTGGATTTGGAACTGAAAATGTGACTGCACCGTACTTACCCCCTTGTTTTTTTTGTTTTTTTTTTAATCCAGGTTATGTAGAGACTGGCTACCAGGCATGTGACGGGCCGTCAGCAGCTGACCATTTGATCATCCGGTTATGTTGCCTAACTGGTCGGACTCCCCTATGAGACACCATCCCATCCTCACTCATCATTATGATCCCTGACACATCCCTACTCCCAAGGTCCTATCTGAGTATACCCAAGATCATCACCCATTCCATTGGTCGTTGACCAGACAGCGGTTATAGGCATTAGGGCTAAGCCGGTTCTCACCTCCCTTCCTAGGCCTGATTGAAGCACTATCAAAGGAGCCACGTCATACAGGGCATTTCAAACGCTAGGGGTAAACACGCCACTACAAACCCTATTGGCGAACCCTAATTTTTTCCTGTTAGAGAGATGTTGGACTTTTCATCATCAGATCCCTCTGGCTATTCTTGAATTCTACCGGAGGTTATTTAAACCTAGAGCATCAGATTCTCCAGTTTCCGTCCTCAGTAGGCTTACGGCCAGGGTTGTCGAGCCCCGGCTCCGGGGCCTCGATGGGGGTGTGGGGGTCCGGGGGTGGGCACCCCTGGCTTCGGCTCCGGACCCCCATAAAAAAAGGATAAAAAAAATTACAGGGGGGTGTGCAGCGGCATGTGACAAGTTAACGTCACGCCCTGTACCAAGTCCCATCGGAGTGGCGTAAACTGCGCTAAGGCCCCGGGAGATGGCGAAATAGGGTGTGCCAATGATTTTTGGAAATTGAGTGTGGGGATACAGACGGAACTGAAATCCCCCGTGTTTGATTTCCGGTTAACAAGACGGTTAATAAGGAAAAGACAAACCACGCGTATTACAGCCAAACGATATGAGCAATCAACAAGAAGGTTGGGCTAACCCAAAAAATACCGGTGGACTCAAACGGTATGTTTTCGCCGGTTAGTTTGGAACAACGGTGAAAATTGCGTGGGGTCGCGGTTTCGGACCGACTCCCGACGTCGCTCGCTATCCAGCTCGGTATCCGACGTGGAGGGTCGTAGGGTACGAGCTTTTCCTTTATGCTCCTTCTTGCCACGTGCACGACGGTTGAACCCCTGACGCCCATAATGCTCTGTTTGTTGGCAATCGTCCCACGCCGTTCGGGCCCAGTAAGGAGTGACCACAATCCACGGAACCATGATGAGCTCGTTATAAGGGAGGAAAAGGCAGTAGGGAGGGAAGTCGGTATACATAATCACAAACCCGGCATTCACAAATCCTTAACACACATTTTCTGCGAGAAAGTGATATGTTCCGCCAATTTGGGCGAAAGCCTCGCGCGCATCCCATTTACACAAATGGGGTCTTTCTTCATCGCATGGGAATGGCGCTATGGTTACAACAGGGTATCTTCCCGCCATGTTCGCATCTTTTATCCTCATGGCCTAACGTTGGTCAGTCAAACGCCCTATCTTTCGAATAGATCTTTATGTGAGTCGGGACGCGCAATCGTGGCCCAAAACCGACAATCTTATGCAATCGTCTAATCACGGAAGTTTTTCCTTAATATGCATCCGGCAACAAAACCGACAATCTTATGCAATCGTCTAATCACGGAAGTTTTTCCTTAACATGCATCCGGCAACAAGGAACCATTTACGACAAGTCACAAGTCATTTTGTGAGCGGAGGGAATCATTCCGTAGACCGAATTAGAGTCTTGCAGGATGCAATCGGGTCGATCAACAAGAGATCGTTCATTTGGCTAATTTATCGCTCCAGATCACAAGTTGCAATAGTTAGATCACGCTTGTTTACTCGGACAATCTTTCCCTCATCATGCGTTCAATGGCAAAGGACCATTTAGGATAACATTCCCATATCCAATCACATGTCATTCCACATACTAAGAAGATCATTTTATCCAAGGTTATCGGAACCAAATACACCCATGCAAGATTAAAGATGTGATTCATTCATAGCACTCGAATTCACACCCACATCATTCCCAAAGATAGCGATACTCAAAAAGAGACTATGAATACGAAAAGGAAGGTGTCGTCTCGCCAAAAACATAACTTCCAAAGACATAGAAAGGAAGGTGAAGAAGAGAACATGCAAACCCCTAGACCGCGCGGCATGTTGTTGGGCCATGCAACTCACAACTGATCATCGTCTCAATCTGCCCGACGGCCCATCCGTCTCGTACTCCCGGTCGATCGCTACGTACTCGTCACCCCCCCAGGTAAATACTGCGCAGGCTCCCCTGGATTCACAGTCTGTCGTGGACATCCGGCGCACAACCTCCTGATCATCACCCGCTGACAAGGACTTTTCCAGCGAGTAGGTCGCCACTCTGCTTAGCCACTAGCCTGGCGCGCAGACCTGAATAATGTAGCGTGTTTAGTGTGTCAAGCAGCAAGGCGCTTGCGGGTTTTATAGTTGCGAGAGGAGAGGCGAGATAGAAGCGTGAGAGTTAATGGCATGAGGGTGATCAAGGAGGGAGAGGGAGAGAGAGGGAATTGCCTCGGGAGAGTCATATCGATCCGGGAGCCGGTGCTTCCAACCAATCAGATAGTAGCGCATAGAGCGGGAAAGCTCCTTACACGCTACTGCCTGGTTAGCGGTGTGACGCGCAACCTCACGCCCTGTGCTGTCTTCCGTTCGGAGTGTTAACTGTGCAGAAAAGAGGCCTAGAAAAACAGCAAGAAGGGGTGTGCCAAGGATTTTTGGAAATTGAGTGTGGGGACATAGACAGAACTGAAATCCCCCGTGTTGGTCCAATGAAGCAAGTCGATTAGTTTCGCGCGTCGCAGAATGCGCGCGCGGACTTGGCGCAAAAATAAAAAGATCCAAATTCAATCCAAAAAGCATTGTCAGGCTTCCCACCGAGCTACGGCTCGTCGTTTAGAACGGAAAGGCTCTGGCACGCTTCGCGTGTCTCGTTTTCATATCAGATCTCGTCGTCGTTCATGGGTCAGTTCCGAGTCCGACATGGATGGTCTCAGTCGAGTGGCTCTTTCCTTATGCTCGTCCTCACTTCGTATTCGATAGTGGAAGCCCCTCGCTTCGTAGCGATTGAAACGCTGGCACTCCGTGCACAGAATGCGGGGCCAATGGGGCGCCACGGCCGTCCACGGAATGACGATCAGCTCGTTAAATGGCAATAATATCGAGTAGGGTGGAAAGTGTGTATCGATAATGACAAATCCAGCGTCTACGAACCCAGAACAACGGTTGGCCGGAGGGAAGTAGTAGTGCCCGGCGATTTGTGCGACGGCTTCTCGTACATCCCACTCACATACACGTGTCCTTTCCTCGCTGTAGGGAAAATGTCGCGTTGGGATGGGAGATACGGGAGGCTGACGCCCAATCGAGGGGTGCTTGTCAGTCCACATATCAATCAATCATATATATATATATATATTTACCGGGCAGCTCTGTTTGTGACGATATATATATATATATATATGTATATATATATGTATATATATATACACACAGGCATCATTACAAGCGAAAATCATTCATGCGACCCTCAATCTACCCTTCTTGACACACGAGGGAGTAAACACACATCCGCTTGTTGGTTTCCGGCGCCTTGTTTCTCAAGGTCGCCTGGTGGCGTGGCTGCTGATGTCGTGCCGCGTAAGGCGGATGGCATGCCGGTGCGTTCGGGACTATGGATCTAAACACTCTTGTACTCTCGAACAAAATCCCGACGACATTCCTCTAATCAATTCAAAAAGTCACACATCTCTATACATGCATTCACTGTGGAAGGTGCGAAAATAGACATTCACGGGAAAAGTTGAATCGCATTGCACTGTACATACGCATCCACCGTTCACAAGATAAGTAGACGGGGTCCTTGCGTAGGAGGATTATCCAGGAAACTAATGGAAGAGTTCCGGAAGAAGTTCTTTTACGCCGAAACAGGAGGCCGACTCATTCCCATTTAAGAGAGGGACAATCATTCAGACGCATCATTATTTAAAAAGGGAGAGAGAGAGAGGGAGTCAAGCGAAAGAAAGTCCAAAATAGAAGATGACAAAATCCAAAAAGAGAAAAGTTTGGCGTCACCGCTGTACACTCACGTCAAAGATAACAATCCGCAGCAAAGGCGCATACACCATTAATTCCAATTTGGCCCCGGGCCAATCAACTCAACATCGATCCTCATACCCACACCGACGATCCCGACCGTCGCGTGCTAACTCCCACCGTTGCGATCGTCACCCCGCTGTCGTAAACTCGACACGGTTCGCCCGGATCCCACAGTCCGTCGTGGCGATCAGGCGCGCAACCGGCCAGCCCATCATCAGCACGACAGGAATCTTCGACCCGCATCAAACACTCTGCCTAGCCACTGCTTCCGGGAAGCTGGCTCGAGTGTCGAGAACGTAAGAAAGATCTGCGAACGCGTTTGCGGGTTTTATAGTTGCGACAGGGGAGATAGAAGGGGGAGAAGGCGAAAGGAAAGCTGAGGTGTAAGAGGAGAAGGAGGAGAAGACTTTGAGACGAGTGCTATATGAACGCCATGTTGATCCCTCGGAACTCAAGGTTCAACCAATCAGATTCGTCGCGCGATAGGAAGGTCCTATCGATCCAGGCACCTGATTGGCGAGCGGGAGTTATCGGGGGATTGATTGCGCGTCGTACGCCCGACTCAGAGGGTGAGAAGAGAAAAGGCGCGAGAGGTGGCGCAAGACGGGTCCAAGATTCAGATGATCGAGAAAGGGAAATGGGCGCTCGAAAGCAAGGCGGGAGAGAGAGAGGGAGAAGGCAAAAAAACATTTACGGGAAGAGAGAAAAAGGAGGGGGAAGGGAAGGGAGGCGCGGGAGGGGGTGATGCGGGGGACAGAGAGGAAGAAGTTTTTGCATGCACGGTGTCGTCAAAAAAAAAAAAAAAAAAGGCACTGAAACAGTTACAGCTGGCTCCTAATTCAAAATTGAAATCATCATATCCGCGCGCGAAAAAGCGACGCGGGAAAAGAAAATGCTACGCTTATTCGTGTCCGGAAGAAATTCCGAAAGTTTTCCCCGGCGCGCCCAAGAACATTTACACACCCAAAAATGACCCATCGAAGTTCCGCTTTTCCCGGAATTCCCATCTGCCGAGCCTCATTCCCAATGCGCTCGCTAAGGCGCACGTAAGTTCCCATGTATTTCCCGTCTTGCAAAAAGAAAAACAGAACTCAGAAGTCGAAAAAGCTCTCAGAAAAAGGAAAATGCGACCTCCGAAAACAAAAACTCGAAACGGGGTTTTCCTGGGGTTGGTGTGATACAAGCAAAAGAAAGGGTACGAAAAATGGCACGGGGTCGGGAAATGGTTCGTCACAGCGGGGCGCTTCTCTCGCCTCCTGTACGAAAAGGTAAGAGGGAGAAGTGAAAAGGTGCGCAAGATGCAAGGCTCAAAGGGAAAAGAAGAAGAAAAATGCGCAAGCGTGGGGGATGGATGACAGTTACGGGAACGAAGAAGAAGGCGCGAAGGAGTAGGCGTAGGAGGGGAGAGCGGAAGTTAGCTTGCGCGGCGAGAAGTCGAAGCAGCATGCACAAATACAGTTACGTTGCATCAGCTCGATTAATTCAAATTCGCAACATAAAAACGAAAGTCTGGATGCCTTCGCGTAAAGTTCCAGCCAATTCCGGTGCGGGCGGGGAAAATCTTGCGCAAGAAAGGACATATCACTGCCAATTGCGTCCCTAGAACACGTAAGTTGGAATGGCCGATTCAAGTTTGCACACGCACTCACTAAGGCTTGCGGTTCCTACGAAAGTTCAAGAACTCGAAAGTTTGAAAACGAAATCTTGCAAAAAGAATTACGATAAAATTTGAAAATTGCCCTTGTCCGAACCAGATCGTAAAGTGGTCACCCGCAAGCCTCGAAACCGACGGCGAAAAGAGAAGACTCGAAGAGGAGACTGTTGAACAGGTGGAAGAAGGGGGTACATAATAGAAGGGTGCGCAGGAGGTTGCATGGTTCCAGAAAATAGTACGCCACAGGCAGCCTGCACCCCTTGGGTCTAATTGCAAAAATGCCGTTTTAGCTCGACCTCGGCCCCCCCCCAAGGCTACACCCACCCCTAGTGAGCCCGGGGCGGCCCTGGGCGCGGGGCCGAGGGCAGCGTCGAGTGGGGTGTGGGGCCGGGGTTGGCTGGGAGCGGGGCCGGGGGTGCGGGGCCTCCCCATACCTCTATCATCAATTGGATGTCTAGGCAGTCTAGTAGCATCCCCCAGAGTGGCTCTGCTTTCCGTCCTCAGCGGCTTCACGGCCACCATCCGCTCCCCCAGCCTCTATCATCAACGGTAGTTACTCTGTGCTATTCTAATTTGGCGGTATTGTCCATGCAGGTAACAGATGAGTCTCAACCCCTAGGACAGCCTATCCCAGCGCTACGTCAACCCAGAGGACCCCTACGACATCCACTACCGCAGGGGCCCCAACCCTCCAGTAGGGATAGTGTCCAAACCCGCCCCCCCCCAACAGAGTCCCAATCAAATCCCACCCAGAGCCCATGCCCCCCCAAAGCAGAGCCTAAGGTAACCAATACTACATGATCAAACACCCACAACCCTGGTCTGCATCCCCAAAATGCTTTTTTGAGAACTCTTTTTTTCGGTATTAAACCACCAGTACTTGGCCCAGCTATTGAAGCCGGGCCTGAATATGCCCTGCGCGCTGGATTCCGCCGAAGTGGAAAATGCCGTTTCGAAAAGACAAACGGCCGGGCCCTTCAGCCTTTCCGCTTCGGTCCTCCTGTTCTTCTCCTTTCCTTCGCACCATTTAGCGAGCGCGTTGACTAGGGACTAGTGCCCTCTTTCTACAGGAGCGTTAGTTTGAGGATGATATGTCGTGGATAGCGCGAAAGTTGCGGGGGCAATAACGCTCCCGCCCCGCGGCTAATGTATGGGCCAAGTACTGGTGGTTTAAACCAGTAGTACATCAGCCAGGCAAAACAAAATCTCCAAAATGAGCCTCTCCGAAGAAATCAGGGGCTCGGGGCAGGGATGGAGGCGAAAAAAAAAAAGGAAAGAAGAAGACGGAAAAAAAAAAAAAGAAACAAAGAACAATTAATCCACCGATGTGGGGAAGGCCCTCACGTAGGTGGAAGTTACACCAGTGCTCTGAGGAATGTATCTGGGCAGTACGTGGGGACCATGAGACATGTCGTTTTCGTTTCTTTTCTTTTTGTTGGTAGGTCCTTGCAGCGCCTGCCAGCCAGGCAGGGCGGAGTCCACGGCAGGCAGTACAATTCAGTTCCAGACAAGTACTGTAGCATCCTGTATCCGACCGCAATCACAGCATAAGGGGTGCTTTTTTCTTTTTTTTTGTTCTACCTGCTGTTCGTGGATAGATGCCCTCGCTGAGGGCACACTCACGCTAGCACATCATAGAATGGATCTGATGGTTATCACGCATCGGGGAAGTTTTTTTTTTCCCCTTCTTTTTCGTTTTTGTTGTTGTTGTTGTTGTTGTTCTTGTTCTTGTTCTTTTATATATATATATATATATATATTTGTTGTTTTGTTGTTGTTGTTGTTGTTGTTCTTAGGGCCTCGCCACACAGGCTTTCGAAACATGAAAACGACAAAAATGTGCCAGGCGCATCTGGCCACGTTCAAGCGGCAAGTTCATTCTCGTTTTGCACAGTTCGACAGCCTGTGTGGCGGGGCCCTTAGATGCGACGACCCAGGGGCTGGGGCCAACCAGCACAGAAGTATTCGCCGGCAGTGGCGTTTCGATCACGTGTGGCATTCGGTGACGGCCCCAGGCCGTGGATGGTTCTGTGATCGCACGGCCGTGAGTATTTCAATTCGATGTTGGTTGTCCTTTCGGTCGTCCAATCCGGAGGCCAGGAAATGTCGAGTTTTGTAGTTTTTAAATTCGGGAAGCACTGTAGCACGGTAGCATAGGTGCCACTTTTGAGGTGGGGGGTATGTATGCCACCGAGCTACAGTGTTTTGTGTGTTCACCCGGGCCAGCCCATTGGCTGAGTACCTGATCCCATAGTACTTAGTAGAAGAGCTTTTTGGGAAAAAATGGGATCCCACATGGTTTCCCCAACTTCCCCGTCCCACGGCAGTGCAACAGAAAATGCCTGTTTCTACTCGTGAAAATGTGCGTGTCGCCACGGCCTTTACCCGCGGCGCAAGGTTGGTAGGAAACGGTAGGGAGCCCGTGACCCCCTACCCTTCACCCTAAAAGTAGGCATGTTTTCGGGCTTTTTTTTTTTTTTTCTTTTGTGAATGCGGTCTTCCTTGCAGCAAAAAGGAGACCGGGTGTCTTCGCTGGCCTCGTGCACGGCCATCGAAATTCGGCGACGTTTTCGTAAAAGCGCCTAGAAGTCCGGCCTATGGGATCCCGCTTTTTCCCTACGAAAAGTTCGGCACTTCTCCTACTCTCAAGGGACTCTTACGACTTTTTCGTAAAAGTTAAAAGTTCATAGTGGGATCGGCCTCTGAGTCAAGCTCTCTTCCAGAAAAAGGGGCGACGAATTCGATGGCTTACAGCCTATTGGCTGATGGGAGCACCCTAGGCTGAATTTCACTTTCTCGTTGAAAGCCAATTTTTTCCTTTTTTTTTCATGTGAAAGCCAATTTTTTTAATCTGAAAAAATACAGAAGGGCCATCACACATAGAAGTATTCTCGTGCTGGTGGGCCCTAGCCCCAGGGGCCAAGTCCCACTAGCGAAGCGTAAAATGGTGTGTGGCATCTTTTGGGCATTTATAAAATGCCCCAAAAAGGTTTTCTCGGAATTGTTTTTATGATGTATGAACACACACACACAAAAAAAAAAGGACTCCGTAGTGAACTTTGGCTAAGGGCCTGGCTACCAGCCGGGCTGCCCGGGTCCCCGGTGGCCAGCGCGTGCAAGGACCAGGGAAGGTCCCAGCCAAAAAAAAAAAAAAAAAAAAAMTCAAAAAAATCCGAAAAAAAACTATGTTATGCAGAAAAATAAACTGAACAGTTTTTGCCTCAGGGTCACATTGACGGCGGGGGATCGCTTAGCGGAGCTACGCAGCGCTGCGTTAGCTCCCGATGCCAGAGCCTGCTGTTGGCATAGCAGGAACTTTGTGGGGTGATGGGGCGCGCGGGCGCAGGAGGGACGTGAGTTTAACAGGGACCATTGCCTGGTCCCTGGCTATGG
>BFEA01000940.1:130030-140190 GCA_003427395.1 Chara braunii | reverse complement strand
ATCAATCCATCAATCAATCAATCGACCACGGCGGAGGGGGGAACAGCGGAGGGGAACTCGAGTTCAACCAGACAGCAATAGATTGACTCCTCTGCTCTTCCCCCCTCCGCTGCTCCACCATCCGCCACGGAGGAGAGGGGAGGAGCAAAGGAGGGTGGAGAAGGGGGAGGAGCAAAGGAGGGTGGAGAAGGGGGGAGGAGCAGCAGAGGGGGGAGGAGCGGCGGAGGGGCTCCCCCTTTCCTGGTCCCCCCCTAGTTGAAATTTATTTTTACAATTCGTTTTTATTTTGCGTTGATTATTGAAATGCTTGCTCATTTGTTTTTGCTTCGATAAGCATGTTGCATAATTATCTCACTTGCCACAGACTTGTGCATATGACTTGCCAAAAAATAGTTCTCCTTATGCAAAGCAAATTCGTAACTTGGATGTATTGGCAAGAACACGTTGTTTGCTTTTTTGCGTTTCAGTTGTCTCGTTGCTTGACCAAGAATATAGGTTTATGCCCAAATGTTTGTGACAACGGCCAATTCATGTCCAATGTGACAGCCTTAAAACAAGTTTTTTAGAAATTCAACGTAAAGTTTTTGACTCGAGTCCAGTTTTCACGAAATGTCTACTTTTCACGAAGTGCATGTTGGTAGTCTCATGGATGATCACTCATCCCAAAAATTGGCCCTTATCAGACASGCSAAATGACCTCTTCAGCCAARTGACCTCWTCAGGTCACTCAAGTACAAATAGCGAAATGGAAAAAAACTCAATTTTAACGAAAACGCAGTTCTGGCTTCACAGTTCCATTCTCATAAGTTAAACGGGGAAAAGAAAAAGGGGCCTGAAACACTAAGCTTGTCATTTGTGGCCCGCTTGGCCGTTTCTATTTGCCAATGACCAACGGGTTTCCTCCACAATGTTCGTATAATTCTACTTGGAAGTGTGCCGCTCGTTTTTGGTTGTTCTTTGTTTTCATCTGAGACTCACTCCCTCAACACTTCCCTCTTTTCCATTTGCACCGCTCTTTTTTTGTAGCGTACTTGAGTGTCCAGTGTCCCTTACATAGAACAGAAACGGCAAGGACAATGTAGGATTTTTGTTAAGAAGCAGCTGATTCTCTGTGATGATTGGACATGCTTGGTGGACTAGGCTGCTGTTGATCTCTCTACGCTCTGTAGAGGACAGCGAACACCGGGTGTCGCCCACTGATCTGCACCTCTCCGCACCTTAGTCATGGTTTCCACCACCGGAGTGTTCGACTTGGTGTGAGAGTGAAAAGCAGGTTGTGCTACCTTTTTCACCGGAATAAAAGCCCGGTCATTATCACTGTATTTGGTGCAACTTCAGTCTAGATACAGGGATAATGACCAGGGGCTCTATTCGGGTAAATGTAGCAAGTGCATCCTCTCCAGAGCACTGTGGCCAGTCCCTGCACACCCCATATGCCCTCTACACCTAGTGGCATCTAATAGCCAACACTGTTGCTTTTTTTTCTCACAGCCAATTTTTGCAAAAGAAAACGTAAAAATATAATTAAAAAAAAAGAAAGATTTTTTTTTGGCCCACCCGGGCAAGTGGTACTGGTCCAATGGCATCCGTTAAAATTGGAACAATACAGAGAAGATTATCCTGGCCCCTGCCCAAGGTGACGCACATAAATAGAGAAATGGTCCAATAAAATGGCCGCTCCGCTCTGGTGGCCTAGTTTATAGTATTAGACTCACACTTTGATTTTTCTGATTGTGGCTCTGCTTTTCCTTTCTTTATTTATTTTTCTTGACTGTCGCAATTTTCCACCAGCCAGGCCCTTCCTTTTTCTTGGAGTCAGAGATATGAGAGCTTCACATCCGAGGCGGGGCAGAATTGCAGAATTGTTCCTCCCTATTTCTCGTGAGATTTTTTTATTTTTTTTTCAGAAAACACGCCCCTGCCAGTGTTAGTGATGCTGATAGGAGCAGACACCACTAGCACCCGGGGAGAGGCTCCATCTATTGGTGGGGAGCGTCACCTGCTGGAAAACGGGTCCAGCATCCCGTATGCAGAAATACATCAGAGCAAACAGAAATGCTGGGAGGGGGGAGCCTCTTCACCTTGACGTGAAATAAATAAATGGTTCACAGAAATTGGTAGTAGTATACTACTCGTTCTGAGGACCATAGATCCCACTTTGTTAGGACACGTGAGAGGTGGTGGGTTCTGGGTAACATATATCATGGTCGTCATCCTTGATTAATAGGATGGTAAAACTAGCAAATTGCTAGTTGACATAGAGGCGGAAGAAGAGTGAAGAGAAGTCTGCAAAAATAGAGAAAGTGAGGTCCCTCTAAGTGAGCTGTATCTGGGATTTGAAGGTCGGGATGGAGGATGGTAATGGAGAAAGTGAAATTTGGCTGGTGCCAGAGCTCGAGAGAAAGTGGCCGGACATTATGCGGGGTTCTAATTTAAAGGAAGCGCGCCACATAGTGGTCCATGTGCATCCTTGTGAGCCGTGGGTGTTATTTACACCGTCCCCGAGATCACTTCAAGTGTGGAACTATGAAGATGGAACGCGGGTTGCCTTCTTGAAAATCCCTGATGTGGATGATGCTTATGGAGCTCTATTCATCCCGTAGAAAGACTGGATTCTGGTGGAGAGAACCAGCAGCTTCGGCGTGTACGAATGACAAGGTTCGAAGTTGACGTGTGTGAGGACGCTAATGACAGAATGTGCTTCAACCACCCATGCAGTTGCTGTCCATCACAGCTTGCCTTGTTTATTGGCAGGTTTTGCGAACAAGGATGTTTTTCTGTTTTACTGGGGTCGAAAATGGGAGAAGATAAAGCTTCAAGGTCATTCTACAGCCATACGCGCAGTGGCATTTCATCCAACAGAGTCACAGATCTTTGCAACTGCCTCAGATGATGACATCATCAAGGTATGGAACCTGGAAGAAAGGTCTGTCGTTCGTACTCTGAAAGTTGCTGAGGGCGTTCGTACTCTGAAAGTTGCTGAGGGCAGCGATTTGAATATCGGTGCATGTCGAAGGGGAGGCCTCATAAGTCTGGTTAGTCCCCTGGAATCGGATAAGAAATACAAAATGCCAGTGGATTGGGATCGTATTCTATCTCCTGTTTTTTGCACACGCATCATGGGGTTTTGTCCCAGGGTAGGGAAATCACTGCTTATCGCATTCCACAAAGAAACGATCCAGGTTTGGGACTATAAGGAAGGAGTTTGCATGGCAAAATGGGAAGCACACGATACGCCCACGAGGTCAGCCTTTTTCCATCCACGCTTGCCGTACATCTTTACTGTTGCAAAAGAAGGTAAAATACGAATTTGGAGCGAGACAAGCTATCGGCAAGTGGCTTCCTATTTTTTTGGATACGCAGACATTTCAAGCATGATTCCATGTGGAACTTGTAACAAGCTTGTTCTTGGAGGTCGTGGGATGTTCAAAGTGGTAGCGGTGGACACAGGAAGGGAAGAACAGGAAAATGAAGCGCAGAAGCAAATGCAATCTCCTTCAACAGAGAGCGCCCAGACTTCTGCAGGAGCAACCACGACGGGTGACGAAGCTGTCTTCGCATTAAGAACACCTGTCAGTGAAGAGCTCGAAAATCGGATTGTGCAAATCAGGCTGGAATTCGAGGAGAAGATTAAGCGGGAAGTGGCAATTGTTGAGCTGAACTGCAAGAAAGCACTTGAAACACTTGAGGGTCTGATAGCAGAGCATCAGAAAAAGGAGAGAATCCAAGCTGAGCGGGTGCAGCTGCTGGAGAAACGATTTGATGAAGAGGTTGCTAGACGAGAAAGACTGCAGGCTTGAAGTCTCTCAAACTCCCATAACCAATTTTCACAGGCCCGGAGAAAGTGACAGGCCTTGGGGTGAAAGGCTAGAGTCACGGAATGTCAGGTAGACGAGTGGAAGAGACTGGAGAAAAGATTAGACGAAGAAGAGGTTGCTAGATGAGAAAGGCTGCAGACTTCTCTCAAACTCCCATCCAATGGGTGTTTGCATAACCAATTTTCACAGGGAGAAGGCGACATGCCAAGAACGTCGGTGCGCATTTTTTGCACACCTGCGCTGCCTGTGCACTGTATTTCTTGCTTCCCCTTTGCTTGGACTATCCCTTGCTTGTGGAGTTCTGCACTATCCTCAACTTTTTTTTTTGTGTAGGTATGTCAACTTGCAGTTGAGTAATGTTGGAAGTTGCATACATCATTCCAGGACCTACTTTTTGCATGGAACAAGGGACCGTCCACGTAGGCGCCAGCTGGTAAGTACTAACTCCTGGTGGCCGTCAGTTAGAGATAGGCTGAGATCACCCCCACGACAAAACCACTTTGCGTTTTTGTTTTCCCCCAAACAGGCCAAAAAGTGTGGTAGGCCCTAAAACGAACTTTCATATCGTTTTTGCACCCTATTCCATGGCCGGTAATGCCCTAGGAGAAATAGTTGCTTTTTCTTTTTTGCATTACCTTGATCTATGAGGGAAAAGCTCACTGTGGTGTGTGTGTGTGTGTGTGTGTGTGTGTGTGTGTGTGTGTGTGTGTGTGTGTGAGCACATGTAGCTTCGTCGATCACTTCTGGTGGAAACCCTGTGGTTTCCGTTGTGCTTGTTTGCTTGAACTTCCTTGAAGAGTTGCTGAGTCAGTCTGAGTGGTTTGGGCATCTTAGGTGACTTGGACTCACTGACAGAGATGGCTAATGTCTGCATACTCAAGCCAGTTTGACTCGCGGTTCCCCATAAGCCAAGCCCATCCCGGGACAGAACCCTCATCTTTCAGAAGGTTGCCTCCCTTCCCGCATCGTGACTGCAGGAAGCGTGCATGTGAATGGGGTGTACGTAAAGCTGTACCGCAGATTAATTTACTGAACCAGACATATTCCCCGCTGTATCTTGTCTTTTTGAAAGAAGCGCAGCCACGTTAGATTTTGAGTTTCAAAAGGCGAAAACAACTCATGTCGGCAAGTCTGTTGGGATGCGTTTTTTTGGCCCATACGAAACACTATCGCCACAGGAAAGTATTTGCCCCCTTTTTTATTTGTTTTTCCCCACTGTCACGGTATCTTTTCGCTTTGGTTACATGTGGGATGTGTTTGTCATTGCCATAGCCTTGTTTCCTCCCTACGCCGTGTTCTTTTTTTTTTCGCTGTGAAGAACTCTTGGTCAATGGTCATCGAGTGGGATGCACAGCTCTTGTTTGACTACTCACCTTTTATGCAGATATTATTATATTAGACTGTCTACAGGGAGATTGCTCCCAGCAACAAGAATTTGTGTATGTACAGTGCACAGAAGAAGAAGTCGAGCAAACTTTAAGGCAAGCGCAATTGTGCCCCTCCGCTTCAGACTCTGATCTCTGCCAACTGCTGAGACAGACCTTCGCTACACATCAGCGTTTGAGCAACACCCTAGCCTACTTCCAATGAGCAGAAAGGTAAATTTAATGGGCCCGGGATGATGCCCGGCAGGTCAGGCCTTCGCTACACATCAGCATTGGAGATACACCCTGAACCTGCTGGAAATCGGGTCCAGTGTCCCTTCCATTGCCTGAGAACATTTGATGGTCTGAGAACATTGCAATTTGGATGGTCTGAGAACATTGGATGGTCTGAGGATTGGCCTCTTCAGCCGCACTGCGGCTGGCTGATAACACTAGAACAATCAAGCATACCCTTTTCCATGCGCTTGTGATCCCCGGGAACCGGCTTTCCCCTCCCCCTTTCGAACTCACCCAGCGCACCATGCCCCCCTTTTTACCCGCCCCCAGGTCTTTTTCTTTTTTGAAACAACGGCTCTGGTGTAACTGTTTGTGTTCGAAAAGGCACGAAAAACAGGCCTTCGGCACCGGTGTCACGGCCCTAAAACATGCGTTCGGCAGTGGTGTCATTTTCTGAGTTCTACAAGGCACCGGTAGCAGGGCCTGGTACCGGTATCAGGGCCTGAGTTCGAATCCGGCTCTCATTCTGCGCCAGATACAGAGCCCGGTACTGGTACCAGGGCCTGAGTTCGAATCCGGCTCTCATTCTGCGCCAGATACAGACACACGACTCAAAGGGGAAAAAAAAAAGGGCCACACCCCAGATTGGGCACGGCTGAGATGTCTCGGCCACACCCCGGATTGGCCATGGCCGGGATGTCTCGGCCACACCCCAGATTGGCCACGGCCGAGATGTCTCGGCCACACCCCAGATTGGCCATGGCCGAGATGTCTCGGCCACACCCCAGATTGGCCACGGCCGAGATGTCTCGGCCACACCCCAGATTGGCCACGGCCGAGATGTCTCGGCCACACCCCAGATTGGCCATGGCCGAGATGTCTCGGCCACAACCCAGATTGGCCATCGCCCAGAGGTTTTTTTTTTTCTTTTTTTTTTTTTTCGGTTGGTCGCGGTGCGCGGTGATCGCGATCACGGTGTTGCGATCATGGTGATCACACGATCACGGCGCGCGATCACGGCGGCGCACCTTTTTTTTTTTTTTTTGTTCGGTCGGGTGTCACGCGGCGCCGCACCCTGGCTGAAAAAAAAAGAAAAAAAAAAAAGGCCCCATGGTTGGGCCATGGCGGAGATGTCTCGGCCACACCCCAAATTGGCCAGGGTCGAGATGTCTCGGCCACACCCCAGATTGGCCACGACCGAAATGTCCTGGCCACACCCCAGATTCGAACTACGACCATTTTTTCGTTGCCCATTGTTGTTTTTTTGCCCTTTCGAACTCAAAAGGTGACATGAACGTACTTGCTCCTTTTTTTAATATCATATGGGCCTGTCCAATTGATGTAGCTCAGTGGTTAGAGCACCGGTGGAAATGCGCATTGTGGTTTAAGGTTGCGGGTTCAAAACTCTGCAGCCGCGCATGGACACCGGCAGGGCGTTAGAATGATGCACGGCTGGCCATACATGGTTATGATTACAGACCCTGCCTGTATTGGTCAGGGGATCAAGTCCCGGTTGTTGTATGCTGGTTCTGGGTTCTGCAGGGCTTGCTCGGGGTGTTGGTCTAGGTTGTTCGATTGTTCTCCCCAGTCAGATGTACCACACACATGTGCCATTTCCGATTGTTGCTCATACGGTTGAGTCTTCCAGTTACAGTTCACAGGTCACGGGTTCGAGCTTGGTCAGACTTTGGGGGGGGTTGTCCAGTCTGGCCCGTTATATATGGTATTCTCAACACACATACAGTGCTGACACATGGCCTTCGGCCCCATATATGATTCATACTGCCTTCGGGTATACGACTGGCTTCCGGATATATACACACATATCAGTCCGGATATATACACACATATCATAAATAGCCTGCGGGCTAACATACATCCATAGCTTCTGAGCACATACATACGGCCTAAGGGCTTACATGCATCTATAGTTGACTAGGGGGGGGTTAGAAAGACTCTAGGGTATAGAATACGGTAGTTACCCCAGCAGGTCTGAGTTCCGCCTAGCCAAGATAGGGGCAAGCTAGGGGAAGGACGGTAGGACTGTCAGTCTGAGTTCCGCCTGGCTTTGGGTAAGCTAGGGGAAGGACAGTAGGCTGTCTGGCTGGGGTACTGACTGCTAGTTAGCCCGTTCCCGAAAATAAACCCAGGGGTCTATAGTCTCTAGAATGAGGATACGAGGTTGGTAGAATATAGTGGTGCCTGGCGTCCGAAGTTCCCGTACAGCGAGGCCTGTCCGATTCCGCTTCCACTGGGGCTGGGGTAATAGCTAGCCTTGGTGCCTATCACTACTGCCTGGTCCAAGTCACCCACCTATCGGTTGGGTGATAGTCCTGAGTGGGTTACACTGAGGTAGGATAGTAGGGTTACGGGGTACGCTGGGAGTATTGACGAGTGGTAGGGATGGGAGGTGACCTCGTAATCTTAGGACTGCCACGGCTCATCGCTCCCGGTGATCCCTGTGGGCCTGGTAATTAGCCTCTACAACACCTTGGACCTTTATATATACTAGCTAAGCGCCCGCGGTGCGGGCGGTGCGGGCTATGCCCGCAAAAATAAGGAATGTTGTAGGGAACCTAACACAAACCACTCACATAAACTGAAAGAGACTTAAAAAAAAAAAATTGAATCACAGGGTAATAAAGAATAGCCAAAAACTGGCTACGAAGTCTGAGTTTAATTGACGGAAAAAAAAAGTGACAAATTGAAAAATCAATTTAAATCTAGGCTACCAGAGTGGCCCGGGACCACTTGCCCAGCCGGGCCAAAAAGGATTAAAATAAAAAAAATCATATTCGCAGCGCATCGAGGTGCGCGACATCCCGCACGTGCGCCGCACCGCGCACGGGGTGCGGCACACCCCGAAAATAAGGGGTCGGCCAAAAAAAAAAAAATTTGGGGAGGGGTGTTGTAGGCTCAAGTGGGATGTCGCGTCAAGAAAAAAAAAAAAAAAAAAAAAAAACAATTTGAGGCCGCGCAGGACTCCGGAAAAAAAAAAAAGCGGGGGGAGCTGAATTTTTTTTTTTAAGGAAGAACATCAGAATTTCTTTGCACGAGTGAAGACCGGCACGTCCAACCTGTCAGATCCTCAACGGTACTTGGAGTCTGTATGGTAGGGTTCTTGCAGGCCAGATTTAGTCATGATGAGGGTCGCGATCTCTCAAGATACGTTACGTGCTTACCGGATTCATCGGCCCTTCGTTCTCCACCACCCAACGTATGAATGAATATTCCGCCAGAACATGGAAAGATACACCGCCATAATTTTTGTCCTTTGTGCATGTCGCCCCGCTTCCGGATTCATGTTGCCCGTTGATAAGGGCGGTTTCTTCGGTCCGATAGGGATTATTGAACAACGTGTGTTTGGGACGTCATGCCCCGCTGTACACGGACGGCCTCGAACCGGCACCCTCCTGCACAGAAGCGAAGTGTCGTAACCACTACAACCCTTGGAGGTGTTATAAAAATTGCGTCCATACCGGTCGTGATATGCAGCCCACCTCCAGGGATGTAGCGTCCTTGAACTCACACCACACACACACGCACACCACACCTCGGACTCGGACAATCCACACACACTCCGCTTGGACAACACGCAGCCCACCACCGCTACTTTATCCCGCTCACACACAAGGGCCAACTGCCCGGGGGTTCACGGGCGCCTTCACAGTGATTACTGAACAACGTGTGTTTGGGACGTCATGCCCCGCCGTACATGGATGGCCTCGAACCGGCACCCTCCTGCACAGAAGTGAAGTGTCGTAACCACTACAACCCTTGGAGGTGTTATAAAAACTGCATTCATACCGGTCGTGATATGCAGCCCACCTCTAGGGCTGTAGCGTCCTTGAACGCACACCACACACACACGCACACCACACCACGGACTCTAACAATCCACACACTCCGCTTGGACAACACGCAGCCCACCACCGCTACTTTATCCCGCTCACACACAAGGGCCAACTGCCCGGGGGCTCACGGGCCCCTTCACAGTGATTACTGAACAACGTGTGTTTGGGACGTCATGCCCCGCCGTACTCGGACGGCCTCGAACCGGCACCCTCCTGCACAGAAGCGAAGTGTCGTAACCACTATAACCCTTGGAGGTGTTATAAAAACTGCATCCATACCGGTCGTGATATGCAGCCCACCTCCAGGGCTGTAGCGTCCTTGAACTCACACCACTCGAACAATCCACACACACTCCGCTTGGACAACACGCAGCCCACCACCGCTACTTTATCCCGCTCACACACAAGGGTCAACTGCCAAGGGGTTCACGGGTGCCTTCACAGTGATTATTGAACAACGTGTGTTTGGGACGTCATGCCCCGCCGTACACGGACGGCCTCGAATCGGCACCCTCCTGCACAGAAGCGAAGTGTCGTAACCACTACAACCCTTGGAGGTGTTATAAAACCTGTATCCATACCGGTCGTGATAAGCAGCCCACCTTCAGGGCTGTAGCGTCCTTGAACTCACACCACGCACACACGCACACCACACCACGGACTCGAACAATCCACACACACTCCGCGTGGACAACACGCAGCTCACCACCGCTACTTTATCCCGCTCACACACAAGGGTCACGGTCTGATAGTGTCAGCACACAGTTTCTTCTCTCTCTCACACGGTTTCCTCTCTCTCTCTCTCTCTCTCTCACACACACACACACACACACACACACACACACACACACACACACACACACACACACACAAATGTGGCGGTGTAT
>BFEA01000940.1:92629-109964 GCA_003427395.1 Chara braunii | reverse complement strand
TCCTTTTTTTTTTCTCCCTTAATCAATCAATCAATCAATCAATCAATCAATCAATCATCAATCAATCAATCAATCAATCAATCAATCAATCAATCATCAATCAATCAATCAATCAATCAATCGATCAATCAATCAATCAATCAACCAATCAATCAATCTTTTTTTTGTTTTAATTCCGGGAAACCCCAACGCACACATATATATATATATATATATATATATATATATATTGTTGTTGTTTTTTACTTAAGGGGGGTAGCCCCTGACATGCACACCCGCCCCCACCCCCCCACGTGTCAGAACCTCCCTGGAAGGTTGTCGAAACGGCTCATACGGCCGTACGTATGGCCCGTGCGGCCATCTGGGGGCCCGTACGTACGACCATATGGGCCATACGGACGGCCTGTATTCATACGAGGTGTTACACAGCGCTAAGGCGCACGTAATTCCTAATCAAGATGAAACTTTACGCCACTTGCAAGAATAATTTTGGGAGTTGCAAAATGAAGGAAAACTCAAAAAATCAAATTAGTCGACGCAAGTCATCCATCAAACCATATCAAGGACAAACAGTGGAGAATTACATTGGAATCCGAAAAGCACGACCGGAAACATAGTGTACAACCCCAAACGATAGGAATGGTATGAACCTCGATGTGGTCGTTTGGTGGAAATGTGATCTGGATCGGGTAGAGGAAATGGACTGGATTTGGAGCACAAAATGCACAAAAGGGGTCCACAATTGCAAAAATTGAAGGGGTTAAGAAACCAATTCATGCATGTAAGGTCGTGCGTCATATATGTGACGCTCAGGGGGTTCTAAAAATTTTGCAATCTCTTGATTAGATGAAGACAATATCATCAGAAATTTAAAGAATCAAAGTAATTTGATAAGACTGGATGGACTAAGAAGAAGACGGCAAGAGAAAATTTTGTCATTGATCTTTTTCCCAACTTGGTTTCTCGTATGAGGGAATCAAACCCTAGGGGTGATTTCCTTTCCATAGGGAGTGGTATTGGTCACAATCCTACATCGGCTTTATCTCGCTGGAATGCACCAAACTATTTCCCACAATACCACAAATGCAAAAACAACGCAGGAGAAGGAATGAAGAATGTGAGTTTGCGGTCTATCCACAGGAAAACATCCAATCTAGCTGAATGCATTATCGTCGTTGACGCCCATCATGGCCATTGGCATATGTTGATCATCCGCATCGACCCCAGTATCCTCGTCTCACTTATTTTTCTCTCCCCTCTCCACCTATCTCCCATCTTCACTCTTCGCCGTCATCGTTTTTTTCCACCTCCTCGTTTTCTTCTTCCTTGGGATACACTTTGAGTATCACCCGGGGTGGCAGCGCTGAATGTTCCATAGGAAGTGGGGCATATACGGCCGAGCAAAGTGGCTGCTGTTCGAAATCTCGATGAAACGAAGGGAGCGATTGAATCGAGAAATTCGATGGTTGCGGTGGGAAAAGGCAGAGATGAAGTTGGGGTAGATAATGCCGATAGTACAAAGTGTGGCCACTCGCAGTGATTCAAGTTGCGCAGAAAAAGGGGAATAATCTTGAAATGGAGAAGAGGATCTCCATGTGGTTGTAGCTTAGCCACATAACGCTAAGAAGTATGATGTGAAGTTGAAAGTAGTCAGCGGAATCGATAGTCGAGGGGTGTGGTATAACAGTGCGGATTAGGCGGGCAACGTATCGTCCGGTGGAGGGTCTTGGTCAGGTGTTTTCCTTCCCACGATTTGCCGATCGATGCAGGAGTTGCTTGCAGTGACTTTCGTTGCCCCACTCTTCTGCGAATCTGCTTGCTCCGGACCTTCTTCTTCGGAATCCACCAGGGAGAACGTTTGGCTGTCACTTTGCAGTTCTCCTGATACGTGTCTCAGAAACTTGGATTCTCGGCATCGAGAGAGGCAAAAGTAAGGTACTCATGACCCGAAGACGTTTGCTTGCGATACTGATGAATTGGCCCACAAACATTTTGACTTTATCTTCTCGTCTTCAGTAAAGAATTTCATGCAGAAGGTGCAACTATTATCAATCGTGAAGGTGTTCCCAAGACTCTCGAAGGACTGAAACAAGAGAGAACATGACGCAGTTACTAGGTACTTCACACACCTTCAGTGGCACCTATCGTGTCCCATGGCCTTTTTCCACTGGTGCGTCATTCCAACCATATATGTATAACAATATATATGCTCCCCGGGAATCTTCCCCCTCCTAAGAGAGGACTCATCATCTTCCAAAGGGCAACTAACTGCCTCACCGACCTTTATTTCAGGTGGAAGTAAGTTGGGCGACCTGTCCTCAAGCAACATCCACCAGATAAGAGGTTGTCTATAAATTGTGGCCTATGACGTGATTGCAGGCCTTTACTTGATTCATCAAGCCAGCATAGGTCTCAATACAACAAAAGCAACTCAAAGAACCATGACGGAAGAAGGATCACGAAATCAATAATGGAAGAAGAGATGAAGGAGATAGGACAAACAAGGATCACAGAGACTGAGTCACCAGAGGACATCCAGGAGATCCTCGCACGTCTCTAGAAGAGACCCTCATGGGTGGACGCAACCTTGGCAAACTGTTACCTGGACGAAGCTAAGAGTTGGCTTAGACAACTTGCTGACTTCTGGGTTGCCTCACTATCCGATCATTTGCAAGCCTGTTGAAAGGTTCTACCGGGGAGGTCTTCACGAAATATACTTCATTGGATTCAAAGAGGTGTCAAGCAACATAGTAACGAGGAGACAAAAATCGAGGACGCAAGAAGAATGTTGAGACTGGTACTGATAGCAAGCGCCTTCAAAAAGGCACTGGTCCTCAAGGAACCCCCGCTTGTCCACTTTCCCCCTCATAAACACTTGGAAACCCACTGTACATTTATCAACAACACAGTTAGCACCTTGCTTTCGCAGGGAGTCACCTTAGAGACGGTCAATCCCAAGGTCATAAACCCAATTTTCGTGTTGTAAAGCTCCAAGACCCCTAAACTTAGGTTCATCATTGACATAAGGTTCACATACCTCTTCATTTCTTTCCCCAAGTTTCATTACGAATCCTTATCTGATGTCACCACTGCCTAAGGTGGAGGCATATTCTCCAACTTCCTCACCACATATGATGTAAAAAATGATTACTATTAGATCAAAGTGAAAACATTGTTTATTCGGTGTAAACTAGATATGAGTCAAAAGGGGAGGGACGCATTCGGCCGCGATAAAGAGCCACGAGTACTAAGGCACAGTGTGTCGGGTGTACATGCGAATGGGATTGCAAGAGCCAATGGCTTAGCTGAAGAAAGAAGGGTGCGAGCGGATCAAGGTGTGAGGAAGAGGAGATGACGATAGCGACAAAGAAGGAGACAAGATAATGAGGGGAATGACAATAAGGATAGTGGCAGCCAACGGGAGTGTGGGCACGTATATGGTCATAGCGGTGGTCTGCATGATCAACATCTGCATGTACTTCAACAGACTAGCTATGTAACCATAGTTTGGGCGCTGGGCGCCGTTGAAGGGAGGAGCTTCGTTCAAATTGGTGGTGGTGGCTAGTATATTTTTTCAGTGGCATCTAAGTTTCGTCATTTTACCCTTCACCGGTGTCATATCAGTGCAGTTCTATTTTTGGACGGCATTTGACTACCCAATTTCGCTATGATTTTGCAATTTGGAACTAAGCCAAGGGGTCGGTGGTTACTTTCAAGTTCTGTATACTGCTACTTAGAGAGCGTGGCGATCGTGTGATCTCGAGGTGTAGAGAGTTAGATGTCTTTTGCTGCCAATCGAGTGAGTGAATGTGCAGGTTATGTTGAGCTGATTGGTCAGCCTCCATTTGATGTTGGGAGTGGCCTCGAAGGGGGAGCTTGCCTACAAATTCGAAGGGTCAGGCTTTGGAGCATTTTGGTGGCTCCTTGCACACTCGACTTTCTTCTTGGGAGTGTTTTGCAGCGCAACACTATGCATTGATGTGCATTTGCTGTGCAAAATCGTGCATTAGCCGAGTTTTGTGAGGACCCCCATTTTCAGGTCCTGACCAACAGACCCAAAACTGAAATTAGGGTTTTGGGGGAAAATTTTAAAGGTTTTGTTTTTTTAATGCCTGTTCTGTTTCGGGCAAGGTTTCGGTGTACCAAAGTTAATCTCATTTAAAGCGTTGGAATTTCCTCTGTTGAGATTTCTGAAATTTTAATTTTGCGAAATTTACATGAAAGTGCGCTTTTGCCTTGCAATTAGTTAGTATGGTCCCCACTCTATGAATTGCTGGCAAGTTTGGATAAAATGACTCTCGGGTTTTATTATAAATGGCATGACAAGTTGTCTCAAAATTTAGGACTCCGTTAACCATCTCTCTAATTACGAAGAGAAATGCCCTTTCATCGTTAAACCATTTGCTACATGGTTTAGCTTCTATGTTAACAAGAAAGTTTCCAACGACATCTTGAATCAATAAGTGCACGCATACTTAACTTAGAGAGGATAAAATGACTCTTGGGTTTTATTATAAATGGCATGACAAGTTGTCTCAAAATTTAGGACTCCGTTAACCATCTCTCTAATTACGAAGAGAAATGCCCTTTCATCGTTAAACCATTTGCTACATGGTTTAACTTTTATGTTAACAAGAAAGTTTCAAACGACATCTTGAATCGATAAGTGCACGCATACTGAACTTAGAGAGGGATAGAGTCACAAAGCATTTTGGAGATATGGCGAGAGGAGAAAGTTCAAGATTTCATGAGAGAAGAGGAAAGTACAAAGTTCAAATAATTAACCCGAGGGAAAATAGAGAACAATCGACAACCAATTATTTCATTACACGCTGTCCATGATGCAAGAACCATAATTACAACGAGAAACAAACGGATTCAGTCAGCCGCAAACTTCGTCAAGTTAAGGATGTATCCCAAACCAAGTTCCGAAGATAATATACATTCTCACCCCGATTCTTGTATAAAACCCAAAGCACTAAGTTACCTACATTACGATTCCATAATGAATCGCCGCGATAGACCCGAGCCTCATCCTTCTAAGGATGATGGCGGTGCGTTCCACCGATCCTCCAAGTGAAGTCCTCATCCACTCCGACAATCCTGAGATCATTTGCGTACTCCACAATTCTCGCCTTCCAACCATCGTCATCTTCTTCCGTTCCCTCCCTCTTGTCACTCCTGTCAGTCGAGTAATCAAATTCTTCCCTGGACGCTTACCTGTAGTCCTCCCGATCTTCCTTCTGGACGACCTCCTCCTACCCTCCCAGCTTAAGAAACCATATCCTGCTGGTCTGCGCATTGAGACTCAGCTCCTTCCCGGCCTTTCTGACCACAATCCTCATGATCCTGAAGTCTGACCCTTCGCAGTACCAATTGATGAGGTCAACGCTCCTTCCGAGAAGCAAGAAGAAGAAACTCTTTAATGAAACCAATCGCTATGCCCCCTCGCGCAATCTCCCTTAGCTGCCCCATCAGTTTCTCCGTCCCTCTTAAACTCTTCCATGTAGAGAAGAATACCCAAAGCCAAAAAAACGCATCTTCTTTTGACCAAACTAGCGGCTTTCAATTCGCTGAGTTGTCCATTGTCCAAGTTTCCGATCGTGAAATGGTGGAGAAGTGAGGGAGTAGTAAAGGTGAGAATATGCCCAAAGAACCAGTCAGCCCTCGCCTCCGATGTCAACTATCCAAACATGACTTTCCCCTTTCATACAGCATAAGTTCCTCGATCCTAGGAAGTTGATCAAGAGCTCGTCCCTGCTAGTCTCATTTACCCACGATATGAACTCAGAGTCTCTCCTTCTTCTATGGTCGGCCACGTCCCACCCATCAAAGAGACCCACATTTTTCGGCCTAGATCAAGTCCCCTGATCCATGTCTAGCGCGAGAAACCCTTCCAACTTCCTCTGGAACCGAATCGGTCTCTCCTTATCCTCCTCCCCCACTCCTACCTTTTCAACTACTTCTTTAATCTTTCCAGAGCATCCTCCAGGATAAGTCCGGCGGGGGCACTAACGTAGGCCGCCCACCGTACTCCAGGATTGCTCCTCTTCTCCAAATACCCCCACATTTTATACTCCCAATGCTCCTTCCTCTCTTCGATCCAATCACCTTTTGGTCTTGAAGCCAAGTGACCGGGAGTGGAGAACGTGAAGCAGACAGACGTCCCCCAGCACCTTTCCCGCTCAGGAGGAAGCAAACTAGCATCTTGGCTATGGCAACAGTCCCTCCTCAAGCCAACGCCTTTCAGCCTGAACAACCGCTGAGTCTAAGGAAAGGCAGAGCTAATTGTGTTGTCGTAGCTGAACCACTGCAGGTGAGTTCCAACCCAATCCGTCCGCCCCATCGGTTGTGAAAGTCTGAGAACTTACCTCAGTACAAGCCTCTGAAAATTGAGCCAATAGTTGTCGCCAGAAATAGGAAATAGGACCTCCAAAGTGAACTTACTAAAAAGACTTGTCTTCCCCAGGTACCGGAGTGATATCGCTGCGCTGCAATTGCGCGGGCTAACCCAAGCGCCCATACTCCACAAATAGCAAAGTTGGGAACACCAACGATCTCTCAGGTAGATACAGCAAAGTTACTAAGCCTGGCCTCGGACCCGCAGTAAGTTTCCCTCCAAATCCCTCTGCACATCAGGCCTCGGAGACTCCCGCCCTTTAGCGCCCAATGTTTCCTCCAATAGCAAGCCTCGAACTATGCCCTCTAGTTTCTGAAATTGCTCCATCTGCTATCTGCGTGGTTACAGAGCTGATAGCAGATGGTGACCTTTTTTTTTTTGGACTGTAGTAAAGAAGCAATTGCGTTTTCTCGCCCCCCGAGAAAAGCAAATGCGAATTTGCAAGGACCTCTAGAGGTCCTCACAAATTGCTGCACCCGGCGGCCCAGCAGGCTACTGACATATACTATTTTGTTGGGGGTGGGAGCGTCGTGTGACTGCAATAGAGTAGCAGATTTTGGGATTTTGCGAAAAAGACCCCTAGTGTGAGTATGCCCTAAAAGTTGGAAGCTGAAGGCATGTTGATGCATAGTGCAGTGCACTCCAACACGACCCTGGATCATGAATGTATGGAATTCATGTTTTTCTTTTCCCCACCCTGAACAAATATATATGGATACTGGGGCACAGTTCCACTAGCACACGAGTCATGGCCTATTATGACCTGTGCGGCACTGTAAGAAAAGGAAGAAAACTTAAAAAAAAATAATTGGCGACGTCACATTTGCCAAGATGGGAAGGAGGCCGACTTTTGAAAGTGCTGCCATTCCACTAACCCTCCTGTCTCCTCCCCCTGCTCCCCGCCCAGCCAACGCCTAATCAGGACAGAGTGGTACGTGACTGTTGCAGTCTCGAGTACCACCGCGAGGGAGTCCCTTCGTGTGTCTGATGGGACTCCCTTCTCTGACGGTTGTCATGCTGAAGCCTGCAGTTCGTATATTTTGAGAGAAAAATCAAGTACTGGATGGGGTTACAATTGACCAGGGAAAAGAAGGCGGTCAAAACCATGCCCTTCGAGTTCTTGATTCTTTTTAATCTTTTGAAGAGATGCCAATCAAAATGAGTCTTTCTATTTTCTTTTCCCGCCTCTCATTTTTGGGAATTGAAAATAAAAAGCACACACAAAAGAACAACAAACACCACTTCAGAATATAAATCCATCGCAATTTTGCTGCCATCGGATTCTCCTGCATCAGTGGTAGGACGATGTCCCACAGATGTCCCACACGTGTTTGTGGGATACACTTTTTTTTTTTTTTTTTAAAGGATGACGCCCTTGAGATATTATCATTGCGCTGACCGGCTCCAAGCAATTCATTAGTAGTTGATTTTAAGTTTCATCATCTGGCTTCGAACAGAGGTCTGTATTTCAACAGTTCATTGGTGTACCCACTGGGCTCTTGGGTAGTGGGATACACTTTACCTTACTCGTATGCTCGTGGAGCCGTGCCTCTGAGGTTTATTTCGAAAAAAAAAAAAAAGAAACAAGTGTGGACGCGGCAGGTTATTATTATTCTTTTTTCTTTCAATTTGGACCATTTCTCGATTTATGCGTGTCATCCTTCAAGTTGCGCAGGGGCCATGCTAATCTTCTCTGTATCGTTCCATTTTTTATTTATTCATTTATTGATTTGTTACAAGGAAAAAACATTCAATTATATTCCAAAATGAACTTCGAAAAGAACTTCATCAATACTTTTTTTTTTTTTTTTTTTTTTTTTTTTTTAACTTGAATTGAATTGCAAGAAATAATGGGACGAGGCCGGGGACCTCACAATTCTACCCGGTGTTATCCTGACAGCCTCAGTCAGTTTGGCTTATGTGCAGGGCTCTGACCCCTAGCCCTCTGTTATCTCATATCTTCTACCAAGCTGGGAACCGGGCCCAGCGTCCCATTTCATCGTTCTTTCCAAAAAAAAATTGTTCGGGGGTTCTGGTCTTGAAATCATCTATCTTTAGTCTCACGGTCTATACCATTGCCCCTGTCTGAGTATAGCCATTTGACTAGACTCCGATCCAGATTTCGCTGTCTCAGTCCTTCAGCCATTCCGAGATGTCCAACTTCCCTTCTTTCGTTATTGAAGCCAGTGCTTTATTTCCTGTCCACACCTTTCGGAACCACAGTACTGTGGCGCCCAACCTCACGCCCAGCGTGACTTCCTGATCGGAGTGGGATGTGGGCCTGGAAGTGCGAAAAGGGGTGTGCCAATGATTTTTGAGAAAGTTGGGGAGTCTTAGGGGTATGGATGCAATTAAGCGAATAAGGGGCGCGTGCGCAAGGGAGTCAAGGTCCGACGGGGCCTGGGTACTGTGGGCGACGGCTTGCGGGGAAGTCCCTCCGCGGAGGAGGTGGTCCCGAAAAGTTGGGCCGTCGGGGGCCGCCACGTGGCGTAGGCCGTTGCGTGTTTGGGTTAGGCCTTCGGAATTCCGGGGTTCTCCGTTCGCCTCCACGTCGGCAATTTCCGCAGGGCGTGCTGGGCCAATAGGGGGCTATGGCCGGCCACGGAACGACGCTGAGTTGATGATACGGGAAAAGGAGGCGAAAAGGAGGGAAACTGGTGGTGATGACGGCAAATCCCGGGTGGATGAAGTAATAGGTATGGTCGGGGGAAGGGAAATCAGAGCACCGGGGGGCGTTAGAGGTGGCGCGGTGGAATTCCCGTGGACATAGTCGATTCTCTGCGTGACAGGGATATCGCTGCCTTAGGAGTTCGTTAATCCAAGGGGTGAAATAATCCGGGTCGTAGGATGAGTCTAAGCTCAAAGATCGCGTCATGGTGTCATTGCGGTATTATGGGCTGCCTAAAGACGGGTCCGCGGCGATCGTTGTCGCCTCGTGCGAGCATGTGCAGGCCGCGCGAATGGCGTCAGACTTATGCGTGCTCATGCGGGGCGATTGCGCCATGCGGATTCTGAGATAGCCCTTCTTAATCGGACATATTGATGAGTCGACGCCCGGGGATGCGTGTACGAACGCAACTCAGATCGAGTTTTACACGTGTCCCCACGCGACGCTCACTGAGCCCGGTATCCGACCGCCTAATCACTCCGTGAGGTTTTGAGTTATGCAAGATGTAACGATCACAAAACAGCTCGATCCAAAGGCAAGCAAACACATGGACAGGATCATCAATTGCGCAAAATTCCTAGCCTATGCACGAGTGCATCGAAGGCGACAAACAAAAGCAAGGACAAGGATTCTCAGCAAAAAGATAGACAAGCAAGCATAGCATCCATACATCGATACATTCAACAATCATACACATAATGCAGTCGAGACAGACATTGCAAGGACAAGTGGGAGCAAAAACCCAAGTCCAGATTTCAGAAAGCCGAAATGGAAAACAAGAATGGGCAAACCGCCTGGAGCCGCAATCAAAATTTATATACACAGATAGAGAGGGGGAAGAGACAAAGAAACAGCAAATCCGCGTCCATCAACCTCAACTCTCTCCTCCTCTCTCTCTCTTCTCCGATGAGGACAGTCCGTCGTCACGCACCAACCCACGAAGTCGTCACCCCGCTTCGTCCTCCCGCACCCGTAAGATTCGCCCGTGCCCACAGTCCGTCGTGGCCCACATCAATCCCGCGCGTTTGGCACCAGCCCGTCGGGTCGCCCAACTCCTATTCTACTCACCTCTTACTCCGCTCGTGTGCCGACCCTTCCTGATCACGCAACCTCGAGCTTCCAACAACGGGTTAAAAGAGCTAACTAATCGCGCAGCCGAAATTTATAGCGTGCATGCATGCGCGAAGAACACAGAATTACAAGGACTTAGAAGAGGGGACAGGGGGAGGAGTTTGCCTGCGTCTGCATGGCCGGCTCGCGGCGTGGGGGACGTAGCCGCACTCCACGCATCGATCCGATCATGCAGACCGCGGCTACCAAAAGCGCAGCGAAAGAAGGAGAAGGAGGGCGGGAAAGACAAGGTGCAAGAAGAAAGATACAGTTGCAAATAGCGCCCGCCCAAAATTACAGTTACACACACGATTAAGGGCGCCCACTAATCAGAATACCGTTGCAGCCGCATGAAGAAGCGCGTAAACAAAAGGCGTCGCGCGGCAAGAAAAATCCTAATTACTGAATTCCTAAATTCCTATCTAATGCGAAGAAGCAAAAAGCACGAATTCCATAAGGGAAGTCCGAAATTCCGAGAGTCATTGGGGCTCGACAAAATTCGAAAAAGACTCAGAAGAAAAATTCAAAAAGAACGAAGCAAATTCCCGCGTGATGTCCGCGCCCAAAAGTTCGAAACCGAAACGAAAGAAACGACGTCATCATTTATTAATCGCGCACGCGGTGGCGTGCCAGACATCCAGCCGACCAATCAATCAACTGGCCATCCCAGGACACACCCAACTCCGAACCCGGCCATTCGAAAAGAAGCGACGAAAAAGACGAAAAAGCAAGGATACTGATGCAATTTCCCACCGATCCCGATCTCCCGTAATTGGCCCAACCTTCCCAGCTTAGGACCCCTTGTTGCAACCACGCAGAAAGTCGCGCATTACAGAAAATGGTTCGTCACAGTACTCCTCCACTCCTTCTCGCCTTGGCTCTCTTCCAATCTGCAAGAATGGTGAGTCTTAGCGTTCCCTTGATCATCTTTTGCTGTTGCTGGGATGACACTTGTTCTTGCGTGAAGATTGAGACATTTCTGGCTTTCCAGATCGCGTCCATCACTATGCCTCTACACACTATCGCTGCATATGCCCACTGATCACTCCATTTGGTTTGTCCTGGGAGCGCAGCGTGTAAGATCCAGTCATCGGTCCAGACCCATTTGTGTTCTACCCATGTTTCTCACAGAGGCTTCCACCATAACCAGATTGCATCTGCCAGCGGGCAGAAGATGCAGACATGCTCAGTAGATTCCCAGCCCCAGCTGCACCTCGCACAGGTCATGCTTAACTCCATCCCTCTTGACTGCAGCCACAATGCTGATGGAACGAGGCCCATGAATTGTCCACATTAGACTCTCTTGCCTCTGAGACGGAACATTTCGCAGTATCTTCCATAGACCTTGGAAGTCTGGCGGGGGCTTGCCCCCCCCCTTGTGCTTTTTGAAATCTGTGCTCAGCTAGTGTTTGTGGTTTCCCCTATTTCCGATGGCGCTGAGCTACTCCTACTTTCGTTGCATAGTGACACAGTGGGTGTTTCTGATTTCCCACTAGTACGGGGTCCACTACACATTCTTGAAATCTATTCTTTTTTTTATTTTTTATTTCTTCGTTTCTTGGAAAAAATCAGAAATTCATTGCACATATAGAGGGATGAGGCCGGGAATCCCCGCAGACAACCCGGTGAGGTGCTGGGGCCAATACCCAGGTTAGGCTGTACTGGAAACCGGCGGCGAGGTCCCACTAGCAAAGAGGATTGGATTGAATGCCTGAATCTGAACGATTTCGTGGAGAGGTGCAGAAAAGCGAGATTTAACTGCATTTCTGCATCTGTGCATAAAACACATCCAGATTCAGGAGCTCAATCCAATCCTCTTTGTTAGTGGGACCTCGCCCGGGGTCCAGTGTCTTGAAATCTATTCTTCATCAGGGACTCTTGATTTCTTTTTCCTTGTTGCCCTTCCCATTCAGTACTTCGCCCAGCTATAGGGCCTCGTTCCACACCACTTCACTCCACTTCAATTTCAAGTGCGGCACTTGAGCTGCGTCATAGGGTAATCGTCATTAAAAAACACTTGAGCCTGGCACGGTTCGACGTTACACTCCACTCCACACTCGAAACAGGAGCGGGAAAGTGGCAGAGGCTGTTGGCGCGAGGGAAGGGGGGATGTAAAACAAAAAAAAGAAAAAACGGGGGGAACGTGCAGCGCCTACAACCGCCTCCTGGCTCTCACTTGCGCCGTTTTGAAGTGCGGCTCAAGTGTGCCCGGAGAGGTGACTTGAAAAAATCACCTATTCGCCTGGGCCGCACTTGAGCCGCACTTTACGTTTTTGGCGGGCGCGGGAGAGGCGGGAAGCCTAATCGCGATTAGGGAAGGTGAAACTCAAGTGCAGTGTGGAACGAGGAATTTCTCAAGTATTTCTAAAGTGGAGTGGTGTGGAACGAGGCCCATAGATGCCAAGCCGGCCGACCCCCTTCGCGCCAAATTTTCCCCAACTGCCGCGGCGCCGTTTCGACTTGGTTTTGGCCGAGGCTTACCCCGAATCCCGGAAGTTGCGGGCCGCGGCCGATGTATGGGCCAAGTACTGGTGGTTTACCGGATGTCCCCAAGGGCGCGGCAGCTTTTTTCAGTTCGAAAAGGCAAAGACAAAGCCCGCAGTTGGTACACAGGCGATAAGAACAGGATGAAGCGGTTTGTCAGGCCCTCAGTTCGAAAAAGTAGCAAAAGCATACCCGACGCGGTCCACGCCCTCCCAGTTGGCACCGGGGCTAGGTCCCACTTGCACGAATTCAGAGATACTGACCGTCGATAGCAAAGATCAACGGTCCAAATCTCCTAATTTGCGCAAGTGGGACCTTGACCCCGGCCGTCTCTGGCCATTCACCGAGACGGCACCTCGCCCTACAGCGGATCGATTTTGAATTCGAGCGGGAATTCTGAGGTAGACGTACGTCGCCTGATTTTGATTTTGATTTTGAATTGGGGCGGGAACTCAGAAGGTAGAGGTGGGCAAGATCCGCTGGAATGAAGCGCGTCTCGAAAGGGAGCAATCCCCGCGACGTTCCTCCGCCGGAGCAAGGCGACAGCGTAGAAGGTGGGCACCATTGCTCTCGGAAATGTGTCTCTCGCCTTCGTCCTCCTCCTCTTCCTCCACCTTTTTTTCCCCCCCATATTCTTGTTTGTTTTCATCTCCTCGTTGTCGTCCTCTTCGTCCACCTTTTTCTTCCATATTCCTGACTGTTTTTCGTTGTCGTCCTCGTCTTTTTCGTTGACGTCTTCCTCGATCCTCGTGCTTGCCGTCGTCGGCTTCCTCTTCCTCCTCGTTGTTGTCCTCGTCCTTGTTCTCTTCCTCTCCGTTGTCGTCGTCGTCCTCCTCGTCTTCCTCATACTCTCTTGGTTTCTCCTCCCCCTGCTCCCTCCCTCCCTCCCTCCCTCCCTCCATCCATCCATCCTTCGGGCAACGTGCCGTTTTGTTTGCTTTGCCCGTCCGTCGTTGAACTCGTTCACATCCGCAGAGAGCTTCCTCTCCGCTGTCGTTGTCGTTGTAGTCCTCCTTGTCTTCCCCTTCCTCGGCTTCCTCATACTCTCTTGGTTTCTCCTCCCCGTGCACTCTCTCTCCCTCCCTCCCTCCCTCCTTCCTCCATCCTTCGGGCAACGTGCCGTTTTTGTTTGCTTTGCCCGTCCGTCGTTGAGCTTGTTTACATCCGCAGAGAGCTCGTACGATTTGTTGGGGCGATTAGCGACGACAGGGGACTACCGGCTTCCCCCGAACACAACGCACCCTCAGTTTGGCTGCACTTGACCGGAAAGATGACTTGTATCCATTCATTATCAGGCTGCATTGTGTTCGGGGGAGTACGGTACCCTGTGTGGTCTAATTTAGTTGTTCTTGTAGGGGTATTTCACTTGCGCCGTAATGCTCCTACTTATTCTACACCCCTCAATTCATTTCACGAAGACGAACTCGAGTCGAGCTCAACAGGTTCTTCTTATCCCTCGGCGGTCATGAAGAGGTCGACGCTTCTTTGCTAGAGACTGGCGCCATTGCATGAACATACTCCGTATGTTAGGAATGGTACAGTGCGCCCAGTGGCTGGCCTCTACAACACCATGGACTTGAAAAAAAAAGAAGGAATGGTACAGTGCGTGTCTGGGGAACAAACAATTGCGTTGCGCCGTGCAGTAGTTTTTCCAACCCCCTCCCCCTCTACCCCGCCCCCCGACAAAAAAAAAAAAAAAAAAAAAAAAAAAAAAAAAAAAAAAAAAAAAAAAAAAAAAAAAAAAAAAAAAAAAAAAAAAAAAAGATCCATAGAGATCGACCGGACGGGTGAATCATAGGGTGTTCTTTCGATGTTTTGAAGTCACTTATGATCGTCCCCCTTTCCATCTGCGTGCGCTGTTCCACATACGCGGTCATATGCATGTAGACGAGGCGAACGTCCAGGTGCGATTCCGTTTTATGTCCCTGTATGATTTTTTAATACATTTCTTTAATGCTTTTTGCCCCTTCCGTCTGTTTCGTTTTTTTCTGTTTTTTTTTTTTCCCCAGTCAAAAGCAAAAATAATCTCTTGGAAATTTTCTGCATCCACAACAACACTTCATTTCACTCTCCCCTTCACAATCTCTCTCTCTCTCTCTCTCTCTCTCTCTCTCTCTCTCTCTCTCTCTCTCTCTCTCTCTGTGTGTGTCTCTCTCCTCCCCCCCCCCTTTTCTCCTCCACAAACAGACACCCCACCCACTCTGTCTCTCTCTCTCTCACACACACACACACACACACAGACACGCACACACAATCAATCAATTTTACGTATGTTTGTTTTTCTCTCTTGGTATGCTTTCTTCCAATTTTTACTGAGTGTTTTTTGTGTGCCGAGCTGAGCACCCTTAAAATGCCAAACAGTCGGTCACTCCTCAATCGGAGAGCCTATATCACTCTTAGGGGGGCCGCTCAGTTCGGGATGTCTGTCTACCCTACGGGTGATGATGGATGTTCGTCCGAGTGATTCCCTGGCTCAGTGGGTGGTGGGAACCAACAGTCTGCGGGGTTCACCCGTGATGTGAGTAGCTCATGTGCTGCTTTGCTCCATGCTGGAGGTATGGACTGCCTCGTCTGTGCTCAACGGCTGTCTTGCTGCCCGTCCTGGTTGCTTCACAGGTCGTTCTTGGCAAGCTGCTGTCTTTGCTTTGTGGTGAGGCTGTGCTGTCTTGCTGCCCGCCCTGCTTGCTTCGCAGGTCGTTCTTGGGAAGCTGCTGTGTTTGCTTTGTGGTGAGGCTGTGCTGTCTTGCTGCCCGTCCTGCTTGCTTCGCAGGTCGTTCTTGGCAAGCTGCTGTGTTTGCTTTGTGGTGACGCTGTGGTGTAGGTGTTGCCAGGTCGTTCTTGGCAAGCTGCTGTGTTTGTTTTGTGGTGAGGCTGTGCTTTCTTGCTGCCCGTCCTGCTTGCTTCGCGGGTCGTTCTTGGCAAGCTGCTGTGTTTGCTTTGTGGTGAGAGCTGTGCTTTTGGTGTTGCCTTGCGCTTCGCTGCTCAGCTGCCTGGCCGCCCTTCCACTGGCCGTCCTTCGCTTGCGCACCTTGTAGTTCGGGTGCCTTGTTGGTGTTGCCTTGTGCTTCACCCCATGGTTGCTGTGCTGCTCGTCCGCTCGCCCTGTTGTCCCTTACAGTGTAGCTGCCTTGTGGTGCTGCCTTGTGCTTCACTGCCTGGTTGCCCGTGTCCTACCTGCCGTGACGTTCCTTGCAGTCGTTTTTGGCGTTGTGCAGGTGTCCTACGTCCCGTGACGTTCATTGTGCAGGTGTCCTACGTGCCGTGACGTTCCTTGCAGTCGTTTTTGGCAGGTGTCGTACGTGCCGTGACGTTCCTTGCCGCCGTTTTTGGCGTTGTGCACGTGTTGCCGCCGTTTTTGGCGTTGTGCAGGTGTCCTACGTCCCGTGACGTTCATTGTGCAGGTGTCCTACGTGCCGTGACGCTCCTTGCAGTCGTTTTTGGCAGGTGTCCTACGTGCGGTGACGTTCCTTGCAGTCGTTTTTGGCGTTGTGCAGGTGTCCTACGTGACATTCCTTGCAGTCGTTTTTGGCGTTGTGCAGGTGTCCTACGTGCCGTGACGTTCCTTGCACTCGTTTTTGGCGTTGTGCAGCCGTGTAGCCTGTACTGCCTTGCCTGGTGCTCCGCAGGGTTGCTGCCCGCTCCTATGTTTCCGCCTGGGGAGAGTCTGCCTTTAACATGGGTCAAAGGGTTCATGGTCCAAACCATCAAATAGGGAGATTCCGAAGATTGTCTGAGGTCTGAGGGTTCAGCCTCCTGATTAGTCGGTGCAACGCCACCGAAACAATCTATCATCAGCTCTTGTTGTTGTTGTTGTTTTGGTCTTTGCATTTTCTGGGACTTGTATATTTTTCTGGTTTGATTGTTTGGTGGGCTTGCATGTTGTCTGCCCCCCCACGTGCGGCCGCTGGCATGTGGCCGTCACGTGCCACAGGTAGACAATACCGGCCATAGCGTGTCCCTACGACACGTAGCATCTCGCAGATGCACGCGACATGGAGATGGATTGGGCTCTCGCCTTCAGCCTATCCGTCAGAAAACTACGTACCTACCTCACCTGCATATTGATAGTCATCAATACCGCTGCGTGCAATCCACGGCAACAGCCTCCACGTTCCTCTGTTGCATACCTGCATGCCTGAGTGCACGCATGCACGTGCGTGCGTGCATGCATGCATGCACGCACGGATCACTACGTATTCTGCTGACATGCACGGACACAGATCATGACCAAAAGACAGCCACCCATCCAATCACTCCTCTGTTTTTTCTTTCTTGTACGTACAAAAATATTCCTACTGTGACCGTCCTCTCCCAAAATAGAAACAACAAATGCGGGCATTCATTGAACGTCCTTACGCGTTCTCAGAGCACTATCTGCCTGAGCTTGAGCACTATCTGCCTGAGCTTGAGCACTATCTGCCTGAGCTTCATCTCGCCATAAAACATACGGAACCTGACTGCCGAGTGAATGCGTTCTATTCGATGACCACCGCATTGAATTGGGCGTAGTATTCCGCTTCCAATGCGAAAACCCTCCTTCTCTTCGGGTAAGACTTGCGGTAATGGGGTTTACTCCACCATACCCACTACTGCGTACGTACTTTTTTTTTTTTTTTTGTGGAGAAGCGTACACACTTTTATCTTGGTTTTTTTTTTTTTTTTTTTTTTTTTTT
>BFEA01000940.1:40474-74466 GCA_003427395.1 Chara braunii | reverse complement strand
TCCTCACGGTCGTCGACCGCCTCACCAAGTACGCCATGTTTTTGCCTTGCCGCTATCACGCAAAGGCACCGGAGTTAGCCGAGGTCTTATACACCRGTTGGATTCGCTCCAAGGGCTACCCCGAGGAGATCGTTTGCGACCGGGACACTCGCTTTCTCTCCGACTTTTGGGTCGCCCTCGTCAAGCGATGGGGCTCATCTTTGAAGCCGAGTTCGGCTCGCCACCCGCAAACCGATGGTCAAACGGAAAGGGCGCATCAGACCTCTCAAGTCCTTCTCCGCACTCTCATCCGTCCCGACCAGGTTGATTGGGTTGAGCGCTTGCCAGTCGTTGAGTTGGCTTACAACTCATCGATCCACCCGACTATCAAGATGTCGTCGTTCGAGTTCAAGCATGGTTCACCCATCTCATCGTCGCTGGACGCTACTTTGCCGCGCACAGCCGAGAGCGACGACCATCTTGCGTTCCTTCGTCGCATGCAAAAGCTTCTTGTCAAGGCACGGGATCAGATGTTGAAGACGCAAATACGGATGAGCCGTCAAGCCAACCGCAATCGCCTTCCTTGCCCGTTCCGCGCCGGCGATCTGGTTTGGGTCTTCGCAGCGGAGTTCAGCCTTGAGCAAAACATCTCTCGCAAGCTCCTTCCCAAATGGATGGGGCCTTGGCGCATTCTCTCTGCAGCTGGTGATGATGTCGAGGGGCCCTCATTCCGCATCGCGGTGCCACCTCACTTGCCCGTCCACACGGTGTTCCACTGTTCCAAACTCGCTCCTTTTGTTTCAGCGGAGTCCGACGAGTTTCCCCGTCGACGTACGCAAGACCCTCCTTCCATGGACGGATTTCAGGAGGCCGGCTACATTATCACCGACCGGCACCATGGCAACAAAGAAACAAAGTTTCTACTTCACTTTTCCTACTGCAGCCACAAGGCTGACCGTTGGCTGACGCGTTCGGAACTGCAAGCCACATCCCCCGCCATTCTCTCACGCTATATTAGCAAAGGGAAGACTAAACAGAGCACTCCTGCTCCTCGCCATCCTCGCTACATTCCGCCATCGGATTGGCAGCTTCGCCCGCGCCCCGGCTCGACTTCATAAGGAGGGGGGCGTGTTACATGCTGAAAGCCTACACACGGGCCCCTCAGGGGACCCGAGGTTGGAATAGGGCCCCCAGGTCGCGTCACCACAACCTGAAGGCCCTATGGCATTTTTACTTGGGCCTGCATAAAAAAAACACCAACTTTAGATGATTTTTATAGTCTTTATTTTATTTATTTGCTGCTGTTTTTCTAACGGGTGTACTGTTGTCCGTTTTGTGGCCAGGTACACGCTTCTAGRGCCAGGGCCAGATTCAGGCCCAGAGGCTGAGCTCCTAAAAACGTTTGGACCTTTTCTTTTGTTTTTGAACAGATTTTGACCTGTTCGAACCCAGGCCGACGTTGAGGCCGGGTACGTCCGCACAGGACCGGTTTGAAGCAAGGTACCAGGAAGATTAATCCTGGACATGGCCTGGACGTCCGGTAGGGACCCAGGCAGGCCGTTTTAAGCCAAGGACTGAACCAGTTTTCGAAGCCTGCGATCTGGACCGTGGATCGGAGTTTCGATCTGCACGGTCCGGAACGCAGGCCGTGGGTTTTCAGTCTTGGCCCAGCACTACTTAAGCTGGGCCATTGCCCAGTTCGGACATAGAAGGTACCAGGAGAAATCCAGCGTTATGTTGGTTCAGGAACTTGGCTGCTGCGCCATTTTGGAGACTCCCTGCTGCGCTATTTCGAGACTGCAGCTGCGTTGCTCATCGGCCATGAGGCACAACGCTGGAGGAGTCCAGCGCCGAGGAGGGTAGTGGAGTTAGAGAGAGAGAGAGAGAGTATCTATTCAACATGTCTCGATGCATGAAAGAGAGAGACAGAAAGAAACACAAACGTACCTCTTTCCGCCATCGCCATGGTCATTGTCTCACGTTCCCTTTGGCTCGCCTCCGTGTGATGATCTCAGTGTCCTGCTGCCCTGTTCCCACACGATCCTGCTCATGCCCACCACGCGATCTCTTCTCCCTCATTTGCCACGTCTGTCAGCACATGTGATCTCATCGTTTTTGCGCCCCACGTTGTGATCTCTCGATTTTCTGCACGCCCATTGTTGCCACCCGATCTCTTCTCCTTCGTTTGCCATGTCTCCCTGAACGTGCGATGTCACTGTTGTCGTTCCTGACGCCACGATCCGTCACCGTTGTTGTTCCCGACGCCACGATCCGACGACTGCTTTCACGGTTTTGCTCCCCTCACTGTTCTCGCTCCGCGTCTCGATTGCCTGCATGTCTCTCCCTCCCCCAAAGCACCGATGCGCCCTGTGTTTCCCAGCCTCGCCCCGCCCTTTCCCAGCCTCGCCCGATTGGCACCGCGCACAAATTCTTTTTGGCCTCCCCCCGCCCCATGCAAATTCTCCGCAGCACCGACGCGCTCTCTCCAAATTTACCCTGCACTAATTCTTTTGGTCCCCACACGATGCGCCACCTGCAAATTTGTGGCCTCTTGTCGTGCAGCGCGAAGATATTTTCGCCCTCCTCGCCCTTTCCCTGCCTCGCCAACCGTGGCCCCCGCCTCGCTCGTGCCCTTCCGGACCCCCTCTATCCCAGCCTGTCCCTGTTTCCGGTCCCCTGTCGGGACAGCGTGACCCTGCGTTGATTTTTGTTGGGCCCGCGTCCGACCGTTACGATGGGACCATTGTAGTCTTAAAGAGTATAGGGATAGAAAGACGACGTGCATATGCTACCATAGTTCTCCACTAGCCTGATAGCTTTAAACTTTTGCAGCTTAACGGTCCTTCTGTCTGGCAACTTGTGGATCATCACCTTCCTATCCCAATCGAATTGAGGCTTAGCAACCTCGAGGTAGTTCATGCCTAGCAACATATCAAAATGCAGCTCTTCGCTCACTAGGAAAGAGATTTTGTGTCTCAGTTCCTCTCCTCCACAGGAGAAGGTACAGGCTATGTCCTTGACATAGTCCTTAAGTATCATGGAGTGTTTGTCGGCTAAGGTAAATGTTACAGGTTTGCTAAGCCGTTCCACTTGGTCCCCTAAGCGCAGCCTATCCACACAAGCACAACTGATGAAATTCCGCGTAGAACCTATGTCTGAAGGCACCAAACTTTCAGCCACCTACATCGACTTCTACCATGAAATGTTCACCCTTTGGACCTTTGTTCAACATCGCCCGGTAGTCTCTAGGGTCTTTCTCTAACCACTTTGTTTCTAACTCCTCTTAGGACTCAGACACATCCATCGAACAAAGCATCGATTGGTCTGAATCTGCAGGGCGATCATGGGTCAATAGTTTGTTTGAAATGGAGAAGCTTAAGTTACCACTTCATCACGAGTAAGAGCGGCTAACACTCCTACTGGCCCGAGGTGTTTCCCTGCGAAGTGCTCGCAGAAGAACCACCAGAGTTGGAATATCCAACTGTCACTATTGAGGACGCAACCTTCCCACCTACCCGCTTACTCTTGCACTTGGGCATTGTGTGCCCATACTGGCCACAATTGAGACAAGCACCTCGTGCAACATGATCTCGCCACACCTTGTACTCCAGACCAAGCTTCACCCATACGGGTGGTCCTTGGTCATTTGACCCTTGGGCCGACCTACCTTCTGTTTCCGGGCCCCTTTAGCCTTTTACCTAATGGGCGCGGCTACTCAACCATTTGAAGCTTCCCCACTCCCATCTATCTCAGTCTCTTCCCCAAGATCAGAGAAGTCATCAATCTCTGTTGCTTGACCATCGTGGTCAACAAACATGAGATTGCCTTTCTTCCTCTAATCTTTAGGAAGCTTCTTCTTCCTCCCATCTACTGGTTCCTGCTGGGCACTCCCAAGCTTAGCCTTTATGTCTAGGGCTTTCTTATGCACGAAGACCACCACCACCTCTCGCTGGCTGTCCAAGCCCAAGCCTGGCTACGCTGGCTGGGCTATGGCGCTGCCCTCAGTGGCGCCCTGTTCACATGCACTGCACGCACGCACCTCCCAGCACCCTGCGCTAGCGCATAGCCTTGGCCGTGAGCACATGCTCAAGCAGCACTGCCGCGTTGCACATGTGGCCGAATGAATTCACCTCGGCCAGGCGCTTTGCTTTATGCAAAGTGGCCTGACTGGTTGGCTGCCTGGCCTGCCTTGCGTGTACCGTGTAGTTTCAGGTTGGGCCAAAGTGTCTGCGCCCAGGCCTATTCAGACAGTGGCCTGGGACCGAATTGGTTAGGCATGCCCGACCACCCAGGGACAAACGTACGGTGTTCCTTGCTTCGACCACATTGCTGGAAGAGCCTGGAAGGCTCGCGCATATTTTCGATTCTCACAAGCAAAGCGGATGTAACCAACTTGCACGTGGCAACTGTCTGACGCCCACCAACATTTGCAAAAATTGATGAATTCAGGGCCCATTGAGATTCAAGGGGCCCACCTTCACTTAGGGTGGGCACGCACCTGCTGTACGGCCTTATGCCGAAGGGCAACCCCCCGCATTTTATTAAAAAAACAAAACAAAAGAAAACAAACAAAAAAAAACAGTCATTCATTATGATGAGTGATTCCTTTCTTTTTATGTTGGGCGATTGGGTCTTTTGAATTCGTTTGGATATGTAATGCAACCATGACCTTGATGAGACATTCGTTAAAACTGGGACGTATGCAATGAACCCAGTCAGGAGAAGCTCGTCAGTATCAAAATACACAATTTCTCAGCGCAGTCTCAATACATTCGTTAAAATTGGGACGTATGCTATGAACCCAGTCAGGAGAAGCTCGTCAGTGTCAAAATACAGAATTTCTTAGTGCAGTCTCAATGTCTCCAAATAATCCTATACATCATCAAGTAGCCCGATGTCTTGTGACAAGAGAAGAAGAAGATGGGGGAGAGATGAAACTGAGAGGGTGGAAGGGAAAGTCACCATCAGCGTAGCAGATAGAGCTCCCTCAGTTCCCCTCTTTGACGCCAGGCAGCTCCCCTCGCCACATCAGCAAACAGACCCTCTCACACAAGCTGACACAGAGCCAATCTCATGTAGCGTTTGTCAACGCAGATACCTCGCGAAGACGATCAGTGGCACACAATATGGACACGTCATCAAACAGGTAAGCTTCCCTTTGATCAACCAATCTCACAGCCCTGATCCTCCTCCTTGTCGCCAACCCCCAATCAATGCTGCAGACAGTATGGTCTATGCCACATCAGCATAGTCTCGGTAGCAGACAGTGTGGCCAGCGCCACGTCAGCATAATCTCGAATCCAGCTGGCGCCAAAACAGAGATGGCGCCAGCGTCAAGTAAACGCCAGGCAGTCTCACATCGTCGTCCAATGTCAAGCCAGCACAGAGCCAGCGACGAGCCAGCGTAGTGCCAGCGTAGAGCTAGCGTCCACCCAGTGTCGAGCAGCAAGTGCAAGAGTGAATGAATTTCGGTCAGCAGGGGCTGGGTCAACTTACAGTTGACTCGCGGTTGACCAGCCTCTGGTCTCTCGAATACGACTACCCAGATGGACGCAGGGGCAATGGCCTGGATCTTTTCAGTTGCAGATTCCCACTTGGACTGGATTCTTGGCGGATACCTGCGAACAGCCAATGTGTGTGTCTGGTCTGTGGCCTGGACTGGGACCGTGCAGACTTTGACTCGTGAGCCTGAATTTCCGAGCTGCTGTTGACCTTTGACTTTCCACGGTCAACTGTCGCACGCAGGGCCTATGAGACCCCCGTTTAGGCTGTGCTTTGGGTATCCACAGCAGCAGGCCTCATATCAGGGAATTTCCTATGACTTGGGTGTGGCTTTTAGCCCCTGTTACGACCCTTAGACCCAAGCACCTGCCCAGGTTGTTTCTTAAAAAAAAAAAGATGGTGCCCGGGTGCTTTGGGTACCCACAACAGCAGAGTGCTAGTGGTGTCTGCTCTTACTAGCACCCCTAGCACCTGCCTCGGTTGTTTCTCTAGTGCATTACTTTGGGGGTGATAAGCGGTTGTATAGGCCGCCCGGATCCCGACCTTCTCCAATAATCCTTTGACCTTCTGGCTCAAGAATTCGGCTCCCCTATCCATGACTATTTTCCCGACACACCCGTACCGCACGATATATTCAAGGAGAAAATCACTTATTTCTTCCACCGTCTTCTTCTTAATGGCCCTCGCTTGTACGAATCCGGTGAGGTCATCACGGGCGTTGATTATATATCAAAGTCCGCCGACCGCTTTTGGCATGGTGACTAAGTCTACATGGATCTTTTCACCCAGGACCGTGGGAAGCGAAGGGACTAAGGGCTCTTTGTATCGGACCGTTGTCCTCTTTTGGCAAGCCTCACAGGTTGAACAGTACTTTTCGACTTTCGTATACTGCCCGTCCCACCAATAAAGCCTACGGACCTTATCGAAAGTACCCTTTACTCCCCTATGGCCCCCAACGACCCCGTCGTGGAGTTCCTCAATGAGCGCCCTTCTCTCTTCCGGATCGCACAACACCCTCATGGGTATCGCAAACTTTGTGGGCCTCTTGAAGAGATGGCCTCCTCGTAGACAATACCCCAGCGCCTTTTGTCGGATTCTTTCGGTCCCTGTTTCCCTACCGGCTAAGTACAGTCTCATGTCTCGGTACTTCCCCTTGTAGAGATTTGCGAAAAAAGTCCTTGGGGCCCCTATCTCTTCCCAGCTGCTCCCCGCTATTTGTGCTTTATTAGCAGCGACTTCCATTACCTCCTTTTCAGCCATCGTCACTGCTTCCTCCTTGAGCCTAGGTAGGTCCTCCTCACGAATGGGAAGCTGGGACAACCCGTCTGCGACCTGGTTCTTGGTCCCCGATATCCTCTCGACCCTATAGTCGTAAAGCCTAATGTGTATCATCCATCGGGCGATGGTCGGATCGGTCAGTGAGAAATCCTTTTGAAGGTCCGCTGCTACTGCAGTTGGGTCCACTCTTAGGAGAAATCGTCGCCTGTACAGATAATGGCGAAAAGCCTTTAGGCAATGTAGCACCCCTAGCACCTCCTTTTTAATTTGACTATAATTCCTCTCGGCGGGGTTCAAGGTCCTACTCTCGAATCGCAAAGGTCTCTCTCTCCCCTCCCCGTCCTTTTGAGACAGGAGGCCCCCTACCGAGTTAGGCCCTGCGTCCATGGAAACTATAAATGGGCGACTCTCTTCGTCTTTAAAGAATGGAACCCCTAAGACCTGCCCCCCTTCGCGGAACTCCTCTTTTAAGGCCTCCATGGCTGCCGTCTGCTCCTCCCCCCAAGCCCATCCTTCCGTCTTTCTGAGCAACCGCCTAAGTGGTTTCACTTTCTCACCGTAGCCTTTTATGAAGATTCTCCAGTAGCCCACCACCCCTAGAAACTGCCGGACTTCTGTAATGGACTTGAGTGGCGACGACCATGTCATTAATTTCACCAATTTCTCAGGATCGGGCCTCCGCCCATCTTTGTCGCAGATGAACCTAGTATCTTAATGGACGATACGCCCCGCGACTCTTGGTTCCGCTCACCGTGAGGTTAGCATCGTCCAATTTCACAAGGACATCCCTGACATCGCTCATGTGGTCTACCACGAACTTTCTTACCCCGGGCAAAACCTCCGTCTCATCCCGTTCGACCGACCTTTTTATCGGAAAGTCATCTAGGAAGACTTCCACCTTTTTAGGTATGAACTCCTTGAGGACTGCTATCATGGCCCTTTGGAACACTGCCACCCCGTTAGTCCACCCCATGGGCACCACCATCATTTTGACCAGCCTTAGAGGCGTATGCATGGTGGTCATATGCCTATCGCGATAGTCTAAGGGGATCCCATCATACCCCAAGAAGAGATCACATATCGAGTATATCGAACGACCTGCCGATCCTTTCGCGAGTAGGTCTGCCTCCGGTATCGACTCCACGTCCCTTATAGTGACCGAGTTGGTCCCTTGGAGGTTTTGTATCCACCTTAGTTTGTTGTTACCCCCTTTTCTCAGAAAGAACCACTTATTGGAGTAAGCACTCTCACAAGGCTCCGCGACGAATGTTCTGATCTTCTCCTTGATAAAAGCTATTATCTCCTCCTTCTCCTTTTGAGCGTACTTCCACTGGGGCCTATCCTTCCAAGGCATGTGTGGGACCGTATGGATCCGGGTCGGCTTAGCGTACCTCGGGTCGATCCTTCCTCTCTTTGAGTCATCAAAGGCAATGGCCTTATCGCAGCCCCTTAAGGTCATGGCTATGAATCCCTTCTCCTCCTCCGTGAGATTCCCGTCCCCTATATCCATCTTGGCCAACCTATCGGTCGTTATCCTTTGCCCTTCAATCTCTTTCCTTTTCCGGATGATATCAACTATCTCCTCCTCCGATATTGTAGCTTCCCCCGTTCTATCCCGGCTGACCGCGGCGGGTTTTACTTTCTCCGCCACGGTTTTGTGCTTCTTAACTCCACCGGCTAGGGGGATACCTCTAAAAAAGACATACTCACGCATTCACCAAATTCCTCCTCCTCGTCCTCCTTCTCTTACCCCATACCGTTAATCACAATCTTATCCCCTACATCCACGACCTCCAATTGGTCTCCCTTGGGTCCCCTATCCGTCAAGGGCACCTCCTCCAGACGGACTCGACACACCCTCGACAGGCTCCCCTTGCGTCTAGCAATCCTGGTCTGGTTACGCTCATCTTGCGCGTCTACGGTCTTCAGGACCACTCGGATTCCATCCGGACTTTGGATCGAGAGGGTCCGACTTCCATCCGACAAATCAACCGTGGTAGCGTGAACCGCGCTCAGCCAGGTCCTTCCGAGGATCAACTCGGAGGAGCACTCTTTTACCGAAAAGATTGGAACCGTGGCCTCTACGCCAGCAACCTCAATCACGGGGCTATGACACACCCCTTCCACCGGTTGCAGCTTGTTATCGGCCACTACCATTGACATTGATACCCCTCGATCTATCTCCAAGCCCAGCTCCCTCACGATGGAGTCCCTACAAACCGTAGACTCGGACCCGTTGTCTACTAGAGCCCTCATCTTCTTCCCACTTACCACTGCCTGAAGCTGGCTGCTACCTACCACATAAAATTTCTTGGCCTCTTCTCCCGAGAAGAAGTTGGCAGGTAGTTCCTCTATGGTAATGCGGGAGGCCTGTACTTCTTCCTTGGCTGGACCTTCTACCGGCACCGTGGGCCCCCTGGCGAGCGGGACTCTTACCTTCCTCGTGATGCTTAGGAGCTCTTCCCTGGCGCTTTTGCTGGCAGCTAGATATTCCAAAAGTGTGCACTGCATAGGCTGCATCAGGGTTCTCCTAAGGGGGGCTACCGTGTCTATCTCATTCAGAGTGCACTTCAATTGGAACTTTTTGGGACCCCTTTTCTTAGGCGATTTGGGTGAGGTGGGCTCTTCCTTCTTTTCCTCCACCGCTTTTGCATCGGCCATTGGTTGGTCATTGTCGCCGCTCCTTACTTCCGTACCCTCCGTCACGCTCCCTTGGCTTTCTGACGTCTCGGTCCCAACCTGCGTTCTCACCCCTAGGCAAGGCCTCTCTTCCTCGGGGTTGGTCTCTATGAACTTGATGCTTGACACCTGGGGTTCCCTAATGGACACCCCCCCCGGTGACTCCGTCATTTGGATATGAACTGTGTTGGAGGAGCTCCCGATTGCAGGTTTCTTCCCCAACCTAGCCTCCTGGAAGGCCATCCTTTTGTCCACGTTCACCTTCATTGATGGGTAAAAGGAGACCGCCTCTCCGGTATCTCCCCACACAACCCACTTGTGCTCATTCAGCTTGACCACCCCCAACCTTAAGGCCTCCGTGAGATAAGGGCAGTCCCTTTTGATGTGTTTTTCTTCATTGCAGTAGACACACCCGCTTCGAGCCTGCGGGTTGTTGAGACGCGAACCCCCTTGAGTTGTCGCAGCTGTAGGCGCAGGAGGAGCCGGTGGCGGTGGCGCCCTAACCTCAGGCCGGGGCCCAGAAGTCCTTGCTTGAGGGGTGTCTCCCCACCTTCCATCCCTAGCATCCTTCCAATGGGAAATTCCCCAATCGGAACCACGATTCCCCCCTATCTCCCGGTCGTTCCTCCAACCTCCTTGGCCACTCGATTCGTTTCTCCATCAGGTCGGCCGTTCTCCCCACCGGGAACCAGGTCGACCTAGGGGCGGTTTATCGCTCCCTCTTGGGCCTTCGTTCCGCATGCCTCGCAGGTTGCGGAGTGCCATGTCCAGGGTCTCTTTCATGTACTCCCTCACATCCACTCCTCCCCGCTGTGAAAACTACCTCGGCGACTTTCTCAAATTTGGCAGAATCTCTCGGGGCCTTTTCTAGGACCTCCTTCCTCTTTTCCTCGGGTAGGTGCAACATGAACATCACACACCCATCCACTTCAGACAGCATCCCCCTATCCACTAGGGCTTGGAACAGGCGCTTGAACCTACGGGTGAAGGCCACCAAACTCTCCCGTTCTCCTCTTCTAATTCGCCGCAAACCCTCCACGGTAGGGATTAGATCATCACAGGCGAAAGTCTGCAATAGACTCGCCCTGAAGGTCCTCCACTGTCTGTCTGCGGGGTAGATAGCCCGAATCGCAGGGTCTAACTCGGGTAGGTGCAGCATGAACATCACACACCTATCCACTTCAGACAGCATCCCCCTATCCACTAGGGCTTGGGACAAGCGCTTGAACCTACGGGTGAAGGCCACCAAACTCTCCCGTTCTCCTCTTGTAATTCGCCGCAAACCCTCCACAGTAGGGATTAGATCATCACAGGCGAAAGTCTGCAATAGACTCACCCTGAAGGTTCTCCACCGTCCGTCTGCGGGGTAGATGGCCCGAATCTCGGGGTCTAACTCAGGGTCCGAGTGTTGGATGAAATAGTCGATCCACTCCCTTTCGAAGAATCTCTTCCGGTAAGCATAACTTTCCCATTTCTCTTTGAATCCCATTATGTCACGCCCGTCCAAAAAGAGTGCCTCCAGACCCAGGTTGACGTCGTAGTAGGGGACTCGTCGCTCGTCGTATCGGCAAAAATAGGGTCCTTCCATTGGCCCATCGATTGCCGGGTCGTACGGCTTGTACCACGAGGGATCCGGCTCCTCTATCTGAGCCCGGGGTCTTGACGGTCCCCAGGGGTCTTCCCCGTAGCCGCCTCGCTCATTGGGCCAATCCGTCTCCCACCGAGCGTGGTCCTACCCCCTAAAGCTTCTCCAGGCCTCCACCCCCTGACTCCTGCCCGTTATCTCGCCGGCAGCCCATGCAACATCCGATTCTTTCTCGGCCCACCTTCGTGGCCTACTACCAGCCTCTACTGGCCTCTCGTCTCTGAGGTCCCTTCTACTTGGTCCCCCCTCCTCTTCTCTCCTGGGTGGCCGGTACCCCACCCTATCTTTTGGAAACTCTAGAGCCTCTCCCATTCTCGCGTCCGGTAAATCCGTCCACCGAGACTCTATAGGTAGCCCCTTGAACCCTCAACCGACCCTTCTCTCGCAGGCATTCGCATTTCCGCGCCAGTTCTTTGCCCTACTAAAGCCTGCCTCTCACCTGTGACGACCTCCGGTATCCTCTCGACCCATCTTTGTGGCCTACCGCCGGCTTCTGCTGACCTCCCTTCTCTTAAGTCCCTCCTGTCTTGACACTCTTCTTCCTCCCCCGTAAGTGCTCGATACCCCTGCCTATCTCTAGAAAATCCCTGAGCTTCTCCCATCCTTGCCTCCGCGTCCATCAGGTCCGCCCACCGGGATTCCACCGGAACGCCTCTTGCGTCTTCGGTGACCCCTTCGTTCACCGGCACCCGCGGCCCCACATCCCTGTGCACTCGTACTTCCGCGCCAGCTCTTTGCCCCTCCGAGGCCTGTCTTTCTCCAGAAGCCATTTTCGGACCCCTTGCCACTCCTAGCTTCTTCGTGCCCTCTATCATTTCTTCCACCACCCTACTTAGACTAGCTCCCAACTCGAGACTCTTCACTACCTCCCTTCTTTCAGCGGTTTCCGGCGGACTAGAGAGACCAGCCTCTACTTCACTCTCCATGCACGCTTATTGGCTATTTCTAGTCACCTTCCTCACTATCGTCTGCGTTATCTTCCGGCTCGTCCATCACTATTGTCTGGGCTATCTTCCGAGTCCTCTTCTTCCCCCGATCCCCCCTTCTCTTCACTAGAATCCTCGTCAGCACCCTCTCCCTCCAACTCCTCGCTGGTCACAGTCCACCAAGAGTCCCTCAATTTTTTTTCCTCACTAGCGGCCAACGCAAGATTTGCGATATCCAGGTCCGGGATGCCCCTAATCCCTTTCTTGCGCACATCTCCTAATCAAGTCCCTGTCCACATCACCTGGCTGTCCGGAGAACAGGGGCTTGATGAACTCTCCAACGCACGCCCACCACTCGAAGTCGGTATCCTCTCTCGACTCCCAGCACTGGGTGAATAACTCGTGCCCTCCTTCTTCACCCAGTGGGAATTTTTCTATCACCTGACCCCTCAATTGGACTCTCCTCACGGTCTCGTCGTCAGCATAAAGTAGCCGATAGGCCCAGGTAGGGATATTCCAAGTTCTCTCGTGGGCTACCCTTAGAACTTCCGTCCTCCCTCGGTATTCTACCCCATCAATCATGGGGCCCCCGGTGCCACCCCCTCTCAATCTCCTCAATCGTTCTAGGGCCCTTTTGGCGATGCCTAGAGGATCTTTGCCTTCCACTAATTCAGTTGCGAAGATTAGTTGGGCGTCAGGGGACATAAAGATTTCCGCCTTTCTAGTGCAACTGTTCCCCTCGGACGCCACTGAGAACCTGACCACTGTCTCCTGCTCGTAAATTTCGAAGAACTCGGTAGTCACCTCTCCTTCCCCTCTAACTCTCGGGAGAGTCACTCCATATCTTCCTCCCCACGTCCAAGCCCTTTCTATGGTACCAACGGGGTCCCCCCTCTCGTATCGAATCATCTGGGGTCTCACCTCATGTCGGCCAACCTTGCGGCAGCCTCGACTAGTGAGTCCTCGCACCTAGCGCGACCGGCCTCTCCGCCCTCTCGCAGAGTTTGGCGCAAAGCCTCCTCGTACTCTCCCGTCCTATGCCAAAATCTAGTCTCCACAAGGTGCGTCCTTGATGTTAACGGGGTCCCTAGATACCTCGAGTCTTCTTCGAATCTTCTTTCCACTTCCAACAAGGGTTCTCTCCAAGCCCTTGAGGACCTTACCCCACTGGAGTCTCTAATGAGGACCGAGAAGCTAGCTAGCGTGGTCCAGCTCTTTCTTTTCCACAAGGCCAGCCGTCGAACCTCCACTAGAAATTCCGTCTCGGCGCAGACCACTTAGTCCTCTCCCAATTCCGGGTTAAGCTCCGCACTCCCCTCGACCTTAACCTCGCTATCGTCCTCGTAGGTCTCCAATTCCCAACGAATCCTATTGGAGACGAACGAGGCTCTCATCCCCTCACCGCGCGAGCAGATCTATCATGACGTCGTCGAGGATAGCGATTGTCGTCGTCTCTAGTAGCTTGATTCTAGGTAAGGACCCAGGCCTAGCCCTCCTTTCTTCCTCCCAGCACAGAGCGAGGATCCGGTGAACCTCTTCCCTTACTCTATCCAACCCCACAAGCCCCTCAAGGTCCGACTCGCTCATCCCCTAACTTTCGTCGACGACACGCAATTGCTATCTGAATCAAATCTGAGGGGTCCAACCCCGCTAGCTCTTCCTCGCAGATCTTACCTAAGTATCTCCACGATATCTTAGACTCCCTTGTGTGTCGACCCCACCCTTCAAAGGCGTAACCCAGGTCTTCTAGAGTCGACCAATCGTCTCTATAGGGATCCCGAAAACACCAAGTTAACAAGGTATGGAGGTCCGATCCCGTGAACCTGAACTGACTTAGGATGGAAACCCTTCTTTCTACCGCCCTCTTAGCAGCCTCGGAGGGGTAAACCCGCTCAGAAATGAAACGGGGGACCTCCACCGGCTCACTGGAGAGGAACCGCAGTATTTCTTCCCAACCCCCGTAGGTCACTAGATACTCCTCGTCGCACCCTTCGTGAGGCCTTAATTCCTCTACTAACTCTCCTAACCGGCCTCTCACGGCTCGAGCGTCCCATAGAGGGTCCTGCCTAATCCGTAAGCTACGCGCTATCTCAACAAGGCCTTCCTTCGAAAGGAATATTCGGGCTTCTCCAACTACGACCCTCCCCTCGCGACTCACCACAAATCGTATGAAAGCCTTACCGCGCCGGATCTCCCCTTCTTCTTGCAGGAGAGTCCTATTTGGCTCAGTTAATCTGGCCCTAGGCAGAGTGACATTGACAACCTCCCTGGTATCCTCTACGGGCTCTATAGATGCCCAGAGAGTTCTCGGGATCCCCCTTATCATCGACCCTCGAAACCCCGCCAGTTAGACACCTTCTCTTCTCCGAAGAGGCGGTCGTACGGAATGTCCTTGACAAGGGATCGGAGTCCCTCAAACTCTCTCAACCTCCTGAATATGGCAGGCAGCTCACTCCTTTGGGGAACTCCCGCGTCCACGCACCGAGTATAAAGCCAGAACAAACCCCTAGCCCGCACCCCGGATTCTCGAGCCGCTCTAAGCACTGCTACTACCTTCTCCTCCGGGTCTCTTAGGAACGAACTGGCCACGCACTGGGGTAGGTTAGCGTGAAGGACCTTGGACGTGCGAGGGACCTCTCCGGGCTCGGTGAAGGACACTAGTGACCACGACTCGAAAGTTCCCTCCTCGTAGTCAGCTAACACCAGGTTGTTTGCCAACAGCCTCGCGGATTCTCGGTATTGAAAATGCGTTAGTCGCCCGGTTACCAAGCCTCTCCAGACTTCGGTCCACACCTCTTCGTTGAAAAAAATGGTAGCCCGAATCTCCAGGAAACGACCGAGGTCGGGTGGGCCTCCCCTTTCCACACCTTCCTTCCAAGTGAGCCTTCGAGCTCGAACCCACACGTAGGCCCCTTCCCTGATTAATCCCCCTTTCTCAACGCGCATCCAATAAGGCGTTACTTGAGGGTCCCCCGGAATCAAGACCTTACCAGCGTCACTAGCTTCTATCGACTCCACCGCTCCGTTCTCATTGAGTACGAATCTCACCATCTACCTATGCTGTTTTGAAAACCCACTGATGGTATCTTTCTGGTGAGAGAGTGAATGGTTTTCTAGAGACCCCAATCTCCAAAAAACGCCCCAAAGCTTTCTGCATGGAGGGACACCCCGATCGATGCAGTGCGTATACAGTGTCCACAGGGCCCCGAAGGGTAATCCCAGACCCCTTCGCCTCTCCAGAAGCCTTACTATCTTTCCTTCGTCAGTCCCTCGAAACAGGAAAGACGGCACGCTCTCAGTTAATGGATAGCATGCCCTTGGAAGCTCTTTCTCTCCTGCAAACATCTCCCTCTCGATAGCCGTAAAGGCAAATCTCTCTCGGACCGTACTTACCCATTCCCCTCTTACTTCTCTCGCTTCCTTCAGCAACCTATCCAACCCACCCCTTGTCCCAGGACCAAGGGCACTATGATCTTCGCCCAAGTCTCGGGGGCCACAAAGATAACCACAGTCACCTTGAGACACCTCTCAACCCCTCGGTCCTCAATTTCCTCGGACTCTACCCACAGGAACTGCCCGCTCAGGGTAGCCTTGCCTCCTTCTACCCTTTTCCAATTGGGAACCTTTCTATTGCTAGGGATTAATCTAAGAGTCTCACTGCCTTCCAAAGGGGACTCGACAAACCGTCCCTGTCCCCTGTCGTGGAACACCATTCATTTAAAGCACCCGCTGAGGCACTCCGAAGACCCTTTGGTAACCGTAATCTCGCCCGCCCTCGCGATCCTGAGTCGATTCCCTAAAGATCCCTGCGCGAATCCTACAGGCCTTGATCCCGTAAGGTACAGGGTTATCCACCCAATAAGTGTAGTACCAATGGAGCGACCTAACGGAGAGCTGCCACACCCTCTCTCGCACTATGGACCGCACAACCCTCTCGTATCGCTCCTTCTTCCTGCTCACCCTTCTAAAAACGAACAACGGGAATATGGCTCTGACGCACCTTGTGGCGCGGGGGTACTCCTCGTCTCGCGCGCAGGTCACCCTTACCTCAACGGGTGGGCAGTGTCTAAGGGGCTCTGCCTAAAAAATCCGCCTCAAAAGCGGACCCGCTCGTGCCTCCCAATGATCCGCGCGGTACCAACCCAGGACCAAGTGAGTGACGTAATCGACACAGGCCTCCTTACTCAAATAGACAGTTCCTTCAGCACGGATCCTCGTTCGCTTGGGCCTCTTCCCGTTCTGGGGCCTATTCCGGGACCACCTATCCCCTTCTCAGGTTCCTACTGCGAAACGAGCCCAAAGAAAAACCCCTTGTTCTGGCTCTAACCCCCTCTCACAACCGCTTAGATACCTCTCGGTGCGATGGTCTAAAGGGACGCTAAAGCACTCCCTGTCTTTGCTTAAATCTGCTTTCTCTATCCGAACCCCTTCTTCCTCAGTACCCTCTATGATCCTAACCATCCCCTTGGACTATCTCCTCTATGAGTTGAACTAGCGCTCTCCACTCGTCCGACCCGTCTAGGAAGGCGTCCGGAATAGTGGGAACAGGCCTACCCCCTCGTGAATACGTCCTACACCCCAACGAGTAGAAGTAGTTAATCTCGTAAGCCCCCAGCAGTTGTCTCTCGAGTTGTGCGTGACCGACCGCTTCCTCCCAGCTATCCAAATATCCTGTCTCTCTATCAACACCCTCTTCTACGTACAAGGCGATGTCGAAGTGGCCGGTCCACCAGTAAAAGGTATAGCACCACACGTCTACCCCGCCTTGATCACCTACACTAATTCCTGCAGGTTCAAACTCCAAAGGCCTCAAGCTCATGGATTCGCTGCTCTCACCACTCTCTCCACAATCCCTACTAGCACTTTCCATTCATCCGACCCATCGAGATAAGCGTCCGGAATCACAGGCGTCGGGCGACCACCTCTGGGGTAGGTTCGGTATCCTAGAGAGTAAAAATACTTGTACCCATAACCCCTCAATTCCTCCCGCGAACCGCGGGAGTGGCTTATCGCCTTGTCCCACCCACGAAGAAAGTCCTTTCCTTGATCTTGTCCCTCCTCTACATAGACACCCACATCAAAGTCACATGTCCATAGCCGAAAAGAGTAACACTACACGTCAACACTTCCGTACGTACACACGCTAATCCACTCCGGAACGGCTTCTAAGCTCATGCAATATAATCGAAGGAAGATTCTCCAAGTTCGTGTTTCCTTTTGGCCACTCGAGAAACCACCTCTATCCCGCAAGGAGGAGAAGTTTGTGAGCTCAGAAGGATCAAATGGACCAGAGAAGGAACGCCGTCTCACTCGGCTACCTTCCTGTCCTCCCCCGCTGAGAGACTCCTCCCCACTCCCAGCCTAGAGACTAGCCGCGGACACAGGTTATCCCCGAGGAAGGGTAGCAACCCCTTCCCCGGAGTCGGACCGAAGTCACACACCCGGGTCCTATGTCCCCCACTGAACCGACCTCTAGTCCTAAGTTAGCCTATCCAGTACCACGCCTCTACTCGGCCCACCTCAAGTGTGGATTTACCCGGGTCCCAGGACAAGATCCACCTATTTATCAGAAATCACTAGCCTATCTACTCCCTCCCCATTCTCCTCATCGTGAACTCTTCGCACTTCGTCCCCTTCTTCCTTTTCCGCCTCCTGCTGCCTCTTTTCTCTCTTGGAATCACAAGAATTTCAAATAGGGAAAACAAAAAAGGTGGTGTGGGAAAAGCGGAGCCTTAGGAAGAGTCTCTCAGGTCGAATTGACAAGCATACGTACCTTGTGTCTTCAATATTCGTTGTCATAATCCCAGTAGTCCCCCAGGTCCGAGTCCGAGAAATCGGCTAGACACCGGTCCACCCAGGATTCGGCCTCCGATCCCTCATCCAAGGGCCCCCAAGTACCCCCTTCTTCTCTAACCCCCTCGCTAGCAAATGTAGGTGTGCCTCTCTCTCTCCCTCGCCCCGGTACCTGTAACACCACTCTCCTCTCCCCCAAGTCCCGAACCGGTCTCGTTTGAGAGTCCCGCTCCCTTGCGGGAGTTGGTACCGTCGTCAGCCCTCGCGGGTCGAGAACCGAAGCCCCTAACCCCTCTCTAGACACCCTCTCTCGTGCAGGACTTTGGGTAGGTGCCCTCCACAACCCGTGTGGATCAAGAATATTTGGCGACCCTCGAGGGTCCCAAATAGATAGCGCCCTAGGACCCTCTCGGACCCCTCTTTCCTCTCTCCCCCTTGCCCTCTCTCTCTCTTCCCCTCGAGCAGACCCCCTTACACTATTCTCCCGGACTGTTCTTCTGCCCGCCCTTTCGTTGTTCTTCACCCTCATCCAACCCCCTCAAGCAAATTGTGCACCCCCTTATATTTTTCTATTTTTTTTTAAGAAATAAACACTCGCAAAAATCAGGCACACAAAAAAAGAACTGACCTGTTTACCCTTCGAAGGCCGGGAGCGGGAGCCGAGATCGCAAGCGGGCCGGAGCGGACCTGCAAAAGCCAAGGAGACACCCAACACCCCAAGTCCATTGCACAGCCCCGACAACCCTTCCAAAAAAAACAAGCCCTTTGAAGTCCCCCTTTTGCTGCTGCCCGACTGAAATTGGTACTAAGAAACCGCCGCGTGGTCCGAAGAAAGAAAAAGCACTGTCGCTTCGAAAAATCGTCGAAGAAGATGCCGTCGGCCTGAGAGAACTGGTGTCGAAGAAAGGTCGTTGAAGAAGCGGATGCTTGAAACTGGTGAAGAAGAGCCCTGCCACTGCCTGTCATGCCGGTCCTCCCTTACCCCGTAGTCACTGAGCCGGCCGCGGCCGCGGGAGAAGTGCTCATCCCCGGCAACGGCGCCACTTTCATCCGGCTCACCCTTTCTCCCTTTCCTTCCTCTATTCGGGGCTCCTCCGATCCAGTCTCTCTCTTCCCCCCCCTTCTCCTTCCTACTGGTTTTGCCCCCTCCTTACCCGCTGACGGTTGGGAAGGGGCCCGAACTCAGCAATTTATGGGCCTGTCAAGACGCGCACCGGACCCTTTGGTACAACTCGCAGCCAAGGGGTTTAGTCCGAAGGACTAACTCGCGACCAGTGCTGGAAAACCAGAGTCGGCTCAGTTTATGACCGACCCGCGACAAGCTATGAGCCCACGAATGGGAAATAACAGGCTTTTGACTGACCACCTTAGTTCAAAAAGCACACCCACGGAGAGAACTCGTAGACAAAGAACCTCTACCTGCAGCCTCGGTCGACGAGGGCCGGTTGAGAACTTTGAGGCTAGCTGTTCATGTCTGACTGCAACTGTCAATGATCTCACTAAACCGGAAATCAGAATTCTCGGGCCAACCACCACAATCAGAAAGAAATTCGAAAACCTCAACTGGGGATTGACTGGTGGCGCATCTCACAGAACTCGATGCCAGAGAAACTTCGAAACCAACTACTTAGGTTTGACTGCACTCCAACAGTGAGCTCACTATACTTGACGCGAGCTCGGACCGACTATCAAACTCAAAGGAAAAACATCGACTGAGAACTGACCGTTACAGGCAGGGGACTCACGGAACTTGGAGCCAGAGAAACTTCGAAACCAGCTGCTTGGGTTCAACTGCAATCCAACAGTGAGCTCACTATACTCGAAGCAAGCTCGGAACGACTCAAAAAACATCCATAGAGAACTGACTGTCGCAGGCAGCGGACTCACGGAACTTAAAGTCAGAGAAAACTTTGAAACCTGCTATTTGTGGCATTTTCGGACCAACTCAAAAAAAACATCCATTGAGAATTGACTATCTCAGGCAGCGGACTCACGAAACTTGAAGCCAGAGAAAACTCCGAAACCAGCTATTTATGGTCAACCGCGATTTCTCAATGGCATTCTCGGGCCGGCTGCCACGGTCTGACTGAAGAGAAACTCGAAAGAACACCGATTGGGGCCTGACTTCGATGAGCAAAAGTTTTATGGTGGCGTCGCTGTTTCGAAAGGGAGCGTTTCCCTGCAGCTCCTTCCTCCCCCCCTCTTCCTCTGGCCTTCTCTCCCTATCTCCCTCTCTCTCTCTCTTGCCCTCTTTCTTTTTTCCTCTCTCTCTCCCTGGCCGACGGCAGGCTAGCGAGCGCCCTCGAGAGCACCGACCTCCACCCCTCTGAGCTATTTCTCGCACCCTCTTCATCTCTGCTCGGATGCCAACTCTCGAGCGACGCGGCTCGACCGCGCGGAACTCGCGCTCAGGCTCCCTCGCCCGATACCTGAGTGCGCGTGACTGTTCTTAAGAGCTTTCTCCCATGCGCCGTTCCTCAATGGCCCTTCGAGAGCTTCCGCCAAGCGAGAGTGAAGTATACCTCGCTGCTTCGTGCTTGCTCCTCGAGCTGGCTCGCTTACCACCCAATTCCCTCTGTCGCGCCTCCCGAGCGGCTGTTACGGTCCGGAGATGGCAACCCTTCACTCTCTCTCTCTATCTCCTTCTCCGGGCTCCTCGCACATTTCTCTTCGCGAACCAGCGCCCCCAACCCCGAAAACCCCCGAGCGTCGTTGCGTGCACGTGTGAAGACGGTCGCCGGCCCCCATGCGCTTCGTGATCGGGCGCGCAGACTACTCGTGCGTTCAGCCTCCGAACTCAAGCACCCCCGTCGCCCCCTCCTTAGTATTGACCGCGCCCGTCCTCTCTCTCTCTCTCCCTCTCTCTCTCTCTCTCTCTCTCTCTCTCTTCTCCCTTTCTCTCTCACTCTCTCTCTCTCTCTCCCTCTCTCTCTCTCCCCCTCTTGTTCGTCGTTCCGAGTGCGGATTCCCTTAGCTACACCTCTTTTAATGCCCCCGCTGGACTCTCGCTCTCCCGCAGGGTCCGACACCTCTGCGCGGGCTGTGTCACCTCTTCGGCACGGAGCTCTTCACCTCTCGCGCTTTCGTCCTCCCCTCTCTTTTTCTTTCTCCTTTCCTCTCTTCGCCCTCTTTCGCTCTCTAGACCGCGCGCAGTCCGTAGTGGCCTACCCCTTAGATGTCGCCTTTCTCCCTCTCTCTCATTCTCCCTCCCTCTCTCTCTYTCTCTCKCTCTCTCCTTCTTTCTCTCTCTCTCTCTCTCTCTCTCTCTCTCTCTCTCTCTCTCTCTCTCTCTCTCTCTCTCTCTCTCTCTCTCTCTCTCTCTCYGTCTTGSCCGAGCGCAACGCTCCACTGCTCTGACCGCGTGCGCAGAACGGGCGTATGTGCGTAATCTTGAAGCTCTCTCCTCGTGCTCGTGCCCTGAGCGCTCAGCGCCAGCCCGTACATACCGTGCTCTCCCCCCCTTCTCCTTCCTCTCTCTCTCTCTCTTTTTATACCTATTTCCTCATTCCCTGACTTTAGCTACCCGCCCTCTAGTTCCTCCCTTAGAGGCGCCAAGGCCGAAATTTTCGACCAAGTTTCGATCTCCCGCTCCCTTTTCCCTTTCCCGCTACTACACACTCGCTTTCTTTCTCCCTCATCTGTCTTCTCACCTTTCCTCCAATAAGATTAAACTCCCCGGATCGATCATAGGTCGCACCCCTCTTCCCCTCGAGAGATGGCCTTGGTCTTCTTTCTCCCGCTCTTGGTCCTTGGCCGTTCGATTATCAGTCCGAACCCACAACCCCTTTTCGTCCAGATGCATCTTGCTCAAGAACTGAATCGTCATGTTCACAAGTGCTCGATGTTTGTGCTTTTTTCGGATGTCTCCCGCCTCTCCAACTGCCTACACTGCGCAACTGAATTTTTTTCGAATCAATCGTCAAGAAACATATGACGTGCGCGCCCTCTGTGTGTTCGGTTATCAAGAACCGGTGGGCGTGTTCCTTCCCTGCTGCCAGTTCTCCCCTACAGGTTCCAGATAGGATAGCTTCGTGCGGCTAGCCCCAGCACACGGGTGGCCGCGGAGACGCGCGATCCTTAAAAAAAAAACGATGGCACTCCCCTCGATCATACCGGGGTGGACCCAAGCGATCTTCCCCCGTCACCCGCGAAGCCGACTGCTCACGCCGACGTTCGGATTCTCAGCCAACGGCAGTTCGACTGTCTGTGGCAACCCACGCTCCGCAGGCAAGTCATGGCGCATGCGCCACCATTAGTTCCCGTATCGCTGCCTGGATCAAACATGATCCCCACATTCCCCCGGCGAGACCTCATAGCTGTCGGCTACGTGCTGGCTTCTCCCGTCGTTCGTCGCTAAGTGACCGCACCATCGAAGCCTCTCAGGTTTCAGCAGGCGTGGTAAAAAAAAAAACTTTCCTCGATTCTCCCCATGACTCTCCCTCCCTTTTTAAGTTGTCCTGCTCTTTCTTCTTCCATTGTTCCCTTCGTAGCCCATTCTCGGCCTCTTTGGGCCCCCTCTTCCGGAGCTTCCGTAGCCTACCCAAAAGCGGCCCTTCATTCGGCCTTGCGTTGCCGGCCCCCACAGACGACTTGGACACTCACAGGTCGCCCAGGGGGGACCCGCCTATGGCCACCGCTCGCACCCGCCCACTCATCACGATTCGTCCATCGCGAGCCTCCACAGGCTCCAAAAAGTCGTGTTTCGTAGTCAACCTTGAGGCCCCATAGGCTCCCATATCCCGAAATTTCCATGGCTCACCCAAAGTCCGACAGCAATCTCAGCCTCCTTGTTCCTGACATCGAAACTCCCGCTTTTGGGGGACCCGCGCTAGCCCACTTGCGACCCCGGTCTGGACCGTCACTCCAGACATTCGAAGAGTTAGTTACGAAGGCCCGGAAGCCCGAGGACATCAAAACATCATACCCGCATGCATGCACTTGTCAAAACCCCAGAAAAAAAACAGTAAAGAAAAAATAAATGTTTGCCATTTTAAAGAAAAAAACCTATCGGATGGTAGGCAGCCGCCCGACACTGTTGCGCCATCAAGGCCATATCCTCTCGCAACTTCTTGAGTTCATCAAACACCTTTGCGAGTTGGTCTGTATGGTCTTCAACAGACCGGACTTCTATTGAAGCCCTTAGGAGGGAAGTCGTTCTCTCTTCCACCTCAGCATCAGTTAAGGCGGGCACGGTACTGAAGACGGGTTCGTGAGTCTTCGCCTTATCTTCTTCCTCCCTCTCCTTCGCTTCCTCCTCCCTCTTCAATGCTTTCTCATAAAAGAACTGGTACTGCGCTTTTTCTGCCTCAGGGGCAGCATCCATTTGCAGCCTCCATTCTGTTGTAGATGCCATGATGGAGGACGAGGGAGTCAATAAGTATCTCAAGAGAGCTCCGTACTTCCTCACTTTTCTAGGACGAACACTCCTCTTCCCTCTTCTCACTCCCTCAAGAGCAACGCTCAGAAGTTTCTCTCTTCTCTCTCTCTCTCGTTTGCGATCGTATAGACGCAGACATTTAACGAACCCAATGAAAGAAACAGCTTGAAAACAATCGGAAGAGAAGGTAGAACTCCTAGTCGGAGCGACAATTCATTTGGACTGGAGAGCAGTCAAAACAACTAAAGAAATAAAGATTAGAGAGATCTGATCCAACCATACATTCTGGACCGACTACGTATAAGGTCCTATCAAGCCTAGTTGGACTCTGCTCCGTGAAGACATAGCAAATCAGATTCAAAGTGTACCACATAATGCAAGAGAGAATTGAGTGGTGCCGAAGGTGCGAGTCAGGCAGCGGATCGTGCGGTAAAGTCTGATAAAACGTCCCAGCTGAGATCCCCTCAGCAGCGAGTGTCCTGGTCCGAAAGCATGAACTCCTAGTCCCAATCAAATAGAGCAAAGTAACTGACGTCAACATATTTGGGCCTGAGGGGCCCTTCTTGTTTGGGCCCGGTCCCATTGAGTCAAATGGTCCTAGTGGAGTCAGAACTGGGTCCCAACCAACAAGAGTTCCACGAAGACCTACTCCCGGCCCCTACCAAATTGAAAAACGAAATTCAGTCCCAGAAAGAACCTACAGACTACAGCCGTTCAGAATGAAATAAATAAAGCACTGTAGAAAGATATAGCATCGCACGCAAGATACTCCATTCATTCACTCATCAGGTGAGTGAGCAGTTCACACACCTCACACACGATCAAGACTATGGAGGATGGAAGAAGAACCCAGAATACCCCAACAGGCAGTCAATTCCATGCACACACACATGGCGGCATGACACTTACCTGAGTGGCCGGGCTCTTGAGATGAACGAAACTCACCCCCCTCTCACATAGTCCTCCTGTCCCAATTAGCATCCTCTACACTAGTGTCCTATCATCTAGGAGGGTCAACATCTACCCCAAAGTACAAAGCCGAATCCCCCGTCGATGTTGAAGATCAAAGTAGCAACTTGCGGCGCGTAGGTGCAGATATGGCTGCCACCCTCAAGCTCGCCTCACTTGAGGGGAGCCCTAAAGTCACTCCTCGTCTTCCTTGAAGTCCTGATTCCAGTCGTAGGTGTCGTTCATTGTCGCCTCTCTCAAATTGCATCACGAAGTCCCACCTTGTGTCTCGCCACCACAAACATGCACTCAAGCTACCTGGCTGAGTCTAATGTCAACCCTACACGGTCGTGCCAGTGGGAGCAGCTTCCCTTTACCACGCTGGCCCACTTAACCCTAACTTGCGCCCTAACCCTAAGTGGTTAGCCCTTACCACTAGGGTTAGGGTTATGGCGGCAAAATCAACTCTTGCCAACAAGTAGAATCCGCTCTGATACCAATGTTATGATCCTGGCCAAGTTCGAAGTATACAATCATCAAGAAGTACAATGCCATCCAATGGCAAGAAGATATGAATGAGAGAGAGAGGGAAAAGTGAAGAAGAAGAATTAAGCAAGAAGAAGAAGATGATGTACTCCAGCATAGACAAATGACAAGGCTCTTCTTCTTCGCCAACCAATCTCCTCCTCTTCATCTCCTCCACTCTCATTCAAACAAGAAATAACAATAGTAATGTTGAATGGCTGAGCCAGAATCAATGTCCAAATCCCACTTCTATTGCAGGCACAACATGAGGTCCACCATAGCCATGGCCACCTTTCCTCTTCCTCTTCATATAAGTTGAGGCTATGGCGGACTGCGGAGGGCTCTACCCTCCTGTCCAAAGGACAACGCAAAGCAGCTATGTCGCTGCCCTCTTGTCCAAGGTCAACATCAAACAGCTATGCCGCTGCCCACTCAACCGCCATGCCTGACTCTATCTCGAGCTTCCTTGATGCGGCACTACCCCAACGGGGGCCTTCCAGATGCAGCGCCTAACAAGGTGATGAAGATGGTGTCCACCATAGCCAGGTAAGTACCTCGCCACTCTCCCCCTTGGTCCCCTTCTCCCTCCTCCTCCTACCGGTAGAGCTCCACCATAGCCAAGGTGGAAGCTCCCGACTTCTTCCTCCCAGCAACGTTGTATCAGCCAGCGCTCTTCCAACCAGCGCTCCAACAGCGTAATGCCCAACTCACACACTGAAGAATGAGGTCGAGCTCTTGCCTCGGCCTCTTGATATAGCGGCCTGCTTGCCTCTTGGGCGGTGACTTCCAGGCTGCTCGGCCTCCCAAGCAATCGGTACCTCCTCCCTTTCGGAGGGAAACATCATTGCAGACTTTGATATTGCCCGTACAGGCTTTAGACTCAAACTGGATGGACTGGTACCGGCGTAGACCTAGCCTACCGCTACTTGGCCTCTAAAAATGCCAACTTTGTCTTCTTCTGCTCGACCTCGAGTACTCGGCACATTTATTGCTACTGGGTGCGGTACCGACCTACCTGCTACTTGAGTGTTTTTCCACTACTCCAAGGGCTGCAGGCCTCTGGCTCCGCCACTTTAGTGTTTTCCCAGGCTGCAACCCTCGATGCCACGGCCACAGGTAAGTACCGGCCCTATGGGCCTGCCAAACAAGCAAGTACCCTTGCTGGTCACACACACACTCATGCCGACAAGCACTCAGATAGGCACGCAAGTCAACAGGCACGCACGCATACAGACTTAGAAAACACAGCATCCATTCCATCGGCAGAACTTCATAAATCAGCAGTGTTCTCAGTCTGTGTTATCGCGGGTCATTACAAAAGAAAGAAAGAAAGAAAGAAAGATGATTAGCATGCGCCCAACTTAATCGAGGATGACATGTGGAGTGCGACATAGTGATTGACAACGCGCAATGTCTGTCAGTTTTTCGATGATTACTAGCATCTTCACACAACCATTATACCTGGATTGACACCTACTCTCCTGTTGCATGCAACTATATAACGGGTATGTGTTGTACTTGGGGGAGTGCGGAAGTTGATTGCAGAAGTTGATGGCAAGTCTGTGGCAAGATGGCAGAGGGCAGTTGTTGACCTGGATCTGCCACGTGTCCAGCCGCTCTTAGGGATTCAGCAAGGAATCCCGATCTACCCTCCAAAGCCGCCGGTTGTTGCAATGGCACAAAATCGTTCCGCCACCACCGCCCTCAATCCCGCTTGCTATCCCCCACCTCCCCCACCCCCTCTGCGGTTCGACCCCGTCCATCTTCCTGCTCTGGCGCTTCGCTACCATCCTCTATTCCGCCGCCCTCTTGATTACCTTCGTGATTCTCGCCTCCCCGATATTGACCTTTCCTGCAGTTATAACGTCTTCCCGACCTCTATCCTCTACCAGCATCATGTCGCCCGCCTTCTCTGTGAAATTTATCTTCATCCCACCTCCGCCTGCCCTTTGCACTCCTTCTCTCCTAATATCCTCCTCCCAACTTAGCATGGATGCGCTATAATCATATGGAGCTATATTGCATCATCTCGGGAACTTTCCCCGTCGTCGATGATTATGAATCTCTACTCGATAATACCCTTTGTACCATCCCCACCTTGTATGCTGATTACCTTGCTGCTCTTCCCAGCCCAAATCACCACTTCCCGCATGGTCATCGCATCGTTCATTTTGTTAATCTGCCGAATGCTGGGCGCGATTACCTTCTCCCTCTCCTACAAGAGCGACCACAACTGCCGCCTCCAGTCATTCACGTTGAGTATGATCGGGAGGAACTCGCCTAAGTGGCAATGAGGGATTAGTGATCGGGATCATGATGGTGTCACATGGAAGACAACGAGACACTCATGGTGCTAATCCCCAACGAGCTTGAAAGTGTTACATATGTGACGCATCATCTTTTGTGCATGAACCAACTTCTGAGCCCCTTTCTTTTAGTTTTTCTTTTTGGGGGCCTAGTACACTATCTCTCTTATGGCCTTTCGGAATTCCGACGTAAGATGACATGCAAATGCTTTTCCAGTGTATTTTGTGTTGGTTCGTTTCATTTTTGTGCAAATTTGAAAAATGCCCCCGCAAGTTTTGTGAATTTTTTGTTGATGAATGTTGGAATAGGAATCAGTGTAGAATGTTCGCACACCTCAGCGAGCGCGCTCGAAATTTCCTTTCAAACTTTTCAATTTCAAATTCTTTGTAGGAATTAGGTGCAGCTTTACTAGTATTTCGTATAACTGTTTTGGTGTCTTTCCATCTCCACGATTAGCTCGCACGCACGCCTCGCTACTATGTGTCCGATGAACAGAGAACGAACGGGATTCAACGACGTTGAACCCGTTTAACAGCCCCGGGGAATCCCGGGGTGTCATGTTGAATTCCGAAAAACGGAATGGGCTCGTCGGGCCTCGGACATGTGGCCCTACGCGCCCAAACACTCAAATCGGCAAAAAAATAAAATAAAAAAAATCGACCCCCCCCCAAAAAACCCCTGTGGCCCCGCCCATCAGCCTTTAATGAAGCCCTTGCGAGCGGAACGACCCCCCAACCTTCCAAACACCCCGCCCCCCTCCCCCCCCGAACTGTATCACCCCACAACACCTGTCCACGCATTCCGCTGGGAAAAAATGTCGCAGAATACTTTGTTGATGGTATATGTTTTTGACAATGACACGTTGCACCTGCAAGTGAAACTTCACACTTGCCTATGTTTGACAAAGAAGGGGTACGGGTGGACACGGGGGTGACGGCCGTACATTAAAAGTTAGTATTTCAATCAATATATATTAATTCAACAATTCACAAAGAAACAAATAAAAAACAATCACCTGACTCTGCCGGCAAAAAAAAAAAAAAAAAATGAAATTAAAAATGTAAACTCCAATTTAAGATACAAATTCACACGCTGAAAAAAATGGACATGAAACGTCGTGCACACGACGTGCAACACTCGTAACTGAAATCATACATGAAAAATATAATGGACATGAAAAGTCGTGAAGTAGCAGTCACTGAAATCACACATGAAAAATGTAACATAATACAATGTATCCTACTACTACGCCACTAGTGCCACACTGCCACATACTGAATAATAGAAAAACAATACTATACAAGTCGTGTCGACGATGGCGAGATACTCTACTACGACCAACGCTACTGTATAGACGCCCTACTCATACCAGACTCAGACACACAAAAAATGAAGAAAACAACATCAACAACAGCAAGCACACTACCAGTGACTACCTGACAATACTAAGATAAGACAGCACAACCAAAAAATCAGGAGCGCAAAATATGGTGAAGTCGTGCGCAAGTAGGGGAAAGCGGAGTGCTGGCCTCACGGCCACTGACCCCTCTTCCCCTTGCCACTCTGCCTCCTCATACCCCCTCAAGTGCTGGATGTCGGCCTCCTCTTCCCTCGTGCGGATGAAAACGTTTGCGCAGTGGAGCATCTCAATGCACGCGTCGGTGGGGGAGGTGGGGGCTCATCGTCGTCATTGTCACCGTCACCACTATCGTCACTTTTGCTCTCCTCCTCACTTTCCTCCTCACCCTCATAGTCCTCGTCCTCCTCTCACACTGTCGGTTCCATCTCAGGGTCATCCTCCTCGATGGTGACAGGGCCGCCTCCCTTCCTCACCAGAACAACCTTCGTACTAGCCTGTGAAACTGTGTCTCGACGGCAGGATCCATGAGGTATCCCCAACCCCTTCGCCCCCGAAGATTCTCCAAGTGCAGCGCCTCCCGCTGTAGGCACAGGGCGTGGACGAGGCACTCCACGCTTGCGTGGAGTCTGCTCATGCACAACACGCGTCGCTGCTCTCAAAGCATGGTCCAAGGTCGAGGTGGACACTCCTCTGCCGCGACCTCGCTGAGGCTCACAACCTGCTGCTGCAACCTCCCTCGCTCCGGTCGTCCTAGCGTCGCGGGTTCCCAAACCCGGTTAAAGGCGTGCAGTGAGCTCAGTGACACGGCGGGTGGAATCCAAATCTATACCCGTCCTCCTGAATAACATCGTGTCGCACACATCCCGCTCAAACGCTGTCGTGTCACGAATCCTCGATCTTCGGGGCGTGTGTGGGGATCGAGAGCCTCGGCCTGTAGGCGACGATGATGGATCACCCACACGTGGTCTGGGAGGATGGGGTGGCATGTCTCCTGTACGTGGCGCTCTCTCTTGAAGGCCCCCTGAAACCCGTGGAACATCTGCCCTGCTATGTCCTCCACTGGAGGTAGACCTGGACCACACCAGCGACGCAGGACACCATGGAACCGAAGGGATCGTCTGCCATTGGGGATCGTTGAGTTTCGGGTTAAATATCCGTCGGTCCAGTCGAGTCATATCGCGCACAGCGACCGATGCCAACTCCTCTGCATCCAATGCATGATCGACCTCATGCGGAGCCGGTCGCCGTGGACGTGGAGGCACAACCATCGGCTCAGACCCCAAATCCGTGATAATAACAGGTGGCACATCATGCACTGCCACCTCAGATGGCTGCGACCGTCGGGTCTCGACCAAGTGCAGACCCGAGAACGGGACAACTGGGCCCGTCACTGTTTCGTGAACTGTGGGTCGGGCGTCGCCTGCCCCCCCGTCTCGCCCTTGTCCACCCTCCACAGCCTCATCCACTGGCTATGGCCCACCCTCCACAACCTCATTCGCCGCCTCTGTTGCCACTCCCTCCATAACGTCCGCCCTCGCCACCACCCCACCCTGCCCACCATCTCTTCTTGTCTCTCGACGTCTGCGCTCCTCCAAGGCCTGTGCGAATGCCTGAGCACGCGGGTCGTTGGATGCTATAAGTCAAGCCCTCTCTCGCTCCATGATGTCGTGTGCCATATCGGGAGACTCCGTTGTAGTCCTATCTCTCGGGGTCTTCGACCCCATCTCACCTGCCACCTCGTCCCTCGATGGCGCCCGATCCGTCGATCCCGCCCCGCCTCAAGTAGGGGGAGTGCCCATCGACATGTCAAAGTCGAAGTGGGTCCCCATCTCTGAACCCGCCCACCCTGTGGGAGGAGACATCCCCATCCCCCTCACCACACCCGGGGTGAAACCGCCCATGATTGGATCGAGCTCCTCTGTGATAAACTGCTGCATGAGGTGCTCCTTGGCGTCGTCACCGCCCCCATTTGCGTCCTCACCATCATGCTCCATATCAAAGTCTGACACCACCGCCGCTAGCGCTACCTCCTCTTCCCCCTCCGCTGCAGCTTCTATCTCCCCCTCCACTGCTGCTCCAACTGGCACCTCCTCCTCCCCCGTCGCCACTGCTAGTACCTCCTCCTCCACTGCTGCTACCTCCCCCTCCACCACTACCGCTGTCGTGACCTCCTCCTCCGCTCGGGCTGGCCCCCCCCAGTCCGCCTGAGTGGCACGGTGGCCAACCTCCTCCTGCAAGACCCCCGGGGAAGATGATTGTAACCTCAGCTGGCGAAGCACCGTAGATCTCTGTTGAAGTCCGTGCTGAGGCAAGGAGGATGCTAACTCCTCCATTTCTGCCGCTGTAGTGGCCGGCTGAAGTGGCGAGACGTGCGATGGTGGTGCAGGACTCGGAGCAGGGGGTGGCGGAATGGACGACGCTTGCCTCATCGGAGTAGGAGTCCTCATCCCCGCCTCTGCGCGGCTTGTGCCTGCATGAGAGCCCCTGACTCTGTCATCACGCACATCACCTATAGAAGCCACCTCCCCGAAAGGGCCCCAACAATCCTCGTCTCCCCCCATCATCTCCCTCTCAGCCCGGTCCGCCACCCGTCGTGTGGTGTATGTCCTCGTCTCCACGTTGTCTGGATCCTCGTGCGTCTCGTCGATCTCAGGAGGAATAGGGAGTGCAAGGTCATCTGCTGCCTCGGGTGCCCGCTCCTCGTTCGAGTCATCATCCCTGGTGTATGGACGGAAAATGCAAGCACGTCTATCAAAAACAGCATCAGCAGAGGGCGGTGCGGAAGCCCTGATGGGATCGCGCATAATAAGCGCAACCTGTTGGGCAATCTCCTCCTGCGGCATCCCCTTACGTGTGCCCATGCGCACCGGCTCCTCCTCAAGTCTTGCTTGGCAATCGAGCATGCCCTCGTCCCGCTGCCATGGCAGCACATAACCGCATCCTGCCCGCCAATACTCTGTCAACCGCACATTTGCGGTGATCTCAACGAGTTGCACGACCTTCTCGGAGGCCAACTAGTTGCACTTCTTCGTCCGGATGCCTTTGTGGACTACCCAGTTCCTCTTCGTTGGAGAGGTGCAAAACCACATGTGCATCACACGAAGAGCGCACCGCTGCAACTCAAGCACGCCAGCCTCGTACTGGGACCACCAAGACGCGCACTAGATCGTCTCGGCATCACCGCTACACGCGCGCCCACGAGCACGCCCCTTCGCCCCGCCCCAATCGCCAAACCTGCCCTACTGCATGCGGAAGTCCTCAAATTGCCGACAGGCAATGATATAATCCGCACCGTCTAACTCGAAACCTGTCTGCGTCAAAATGTACCTCTTGGCTTGCCTCACAAGCCAAGCATGGTAACCCTCCACCTCGCCTGAAAAGTAGCAAACATGTCGCCTGCGGGGATTCAGTAAGAACCCTGGGTAGTGATCCGGCTCAAGCATGTGCTGTGTGCGGGCCTACACACGCCTGATGATCCGGTCTGCGAAGGACCGGCCCAAAGGAGCGCATGCGTCCTTCACACGGTGGACAAGATCTTGTGCCCACTCGACCATGAGCGACATGAACTGCCCTCCACGATCCATCCGCCTAAGCAACAGCATGATGGGCCTCCATGATATGGACGATGGTGGCCACCCTCCTTCACCAAGGATCCCATCTGATATGTCGGCGCACCCAACGCGTCATGTAGCACACATGGGCGGACCACGGGATGGAAGCAAAAGCCCGCGAGTCGTCCCCTCGCATCATGCCCTGCAAAGTGTCCTGCAGAGCTAGCAGCCTCTCCAACATGGATTAAACCGGCGCAAACTGCGTCTTGCAGAAAAGAACAAGCCCCTTGTTGGGGCTGCGATTCCTAAAAAAATGAAGGGCGGGCTGGTGGGTTTTGAAAAACACCACCAGCACATGAGCACGTGTGATCGTGTCCACAAACGTGTCGCAACTCATCCCCATGTCTGACAACAATTTGTTGCAGACATGGATGGAGCATGGGAGCCAAGTGATCCTCCTTAGTGCAAGAGGCATGGTCAGCGCGACCATTGCCTTGGCAGCCCCCACGTAGGTTGAAGCGGAGTCGGTGCATATCACATTGACCCGCTGTGGCCCACCAAACCTGAACTCAAGGAAGATGGTGACCCATCTCCGAAGGACGTGCTCTGCATCGTCCGACTCCCCCTCTCGATTGCTCGTTATGTACATGACGACCCCTCGCGAGCCTGCGATGAGGAAATTCACGATTAGTCTCCGGTCTCGTGATTTTCTCCCGTCTGAGAGGATGGTGGCACCAGTCACCCATAATGGCTGCCTCACGTCCTCCAATTCCTCCGCCAACTTCGCACAGTGGGTCTCCACCGCTGCATGCTCGCAATCTCGCTGTGGATGGGGAGCACAGCGCGCGGCGAACTGCCAGGCTGCTCAAGAAGCACCTGTTGATATGCCTTTCGTGCCTTGTTGCGAAAGGCATTGAAGGAGACCCCGTCGAAATAAAGTCACTAAAGGAAGGCCTTCTTGTGGAGAGCAACCCACTCGCCATCGTAGACCTCAGTCACCTTCTGTTGGCGAAGCCTCTTTCCAGCTTGGGTGGCAGCCGGATCAGCTCCTCCTTCCTTCCTCTTTGAAGGACCCTCCTCCCTCAGACCCTCCGTTGCAGGCACATGTCCCTTGCCTGCTCGCCACAGCCAGTCCACCATCTTCTCCCCAGTGACTGGATGGAACTCTGGCACGTCCTCGTGTCCCGGGAATCCCTCCTCGCTCAGGCCATTGCCTCGCGATCGATGTGGATCACGTCCTCCTCCATGTCACCGCCTCCACCCCCCAATGGGCGGTCGGGCGCACCATGCACACCATCTCCCCCMCCCCCTCCCTCCACCGGACTCTGGCCCGCCTCTCCTCCCATTGCACTATCGGACCGGGGCAAATTGAGTCCACGCTTCGCTTCGTACCTGCCAACCCTCTCCATTTGATAAGACTCGAACCTCTGTTGAGTCCGTCTTGCGATCTCGTACAATGCCTCGTCGCTCACGTCCTTGCAGTAGTTAGTCTGGACGAAGTGTCTTGTGGCCCGGCACTGAGTCCCCTGGAACACTTTGTTGCAAAATGTGCAACGCAACATCATCACCCCCTTGTTGTCGACCTTCTCGCCGACGGCAGGGTACCGATACACAGGAGAACGACCCCTGAACGTCTCCTGCTAATGTTTCGGAGCGGGCTCATGCTGGCGTCGTTGTGCCCTCCCCATGTTGACTGTCCTGCTCCGAAGCGTCGACCCGGAGTCCTTTCTACGAGGCCTCTCAACCCCTCTAATTTGAAGACGCCTCGCCACCCCAACGCCCCCCCCCGCAACCCAACCCCCCTCCCGCCTCCAAGCCCCCCTTCACAGACCCACCCGAACACCGTCACACACCGACAAACGGCCGTTGAATGCCCGCGTTCAATCGTGTTCAACGTCGTTGAATCGTGTTGAATCGCGTTGAATCGTGTTTAACTCCGTTAAATTAAAAATTCAAAGGCATTCTTCGTCGCCGCATGTCGAAACCCACTGTTATCGTCGATCACGCAGCGCTAACGCTCCCGCTCCCGCCCCGCTCCAGCCGCCATTCCCGCTGCTCCACTCTCTCTCTCTCTCTCTCTCTCTCTCTCTCTCTCTCTCTCTCTCTCTCTCTCTCTCTCTCT